>JAHWFP010035204.1:28672-39742 GCA_023313725.1 Lithobius niger | reverse complement strand
GGATGAGTACACCAGATGTCGGGGCTAGACTGAAAGCACCTTTAACAAGCAGTTAGCGCCGCTACAATGGCAGGCATATAAACTTTTGTATTTTTTATTTTCATTTTTATACATTTTTTGAGCTCATTTGTCTGGTAGACAGACGAAAACGTTCTTCTTACACTTTTGAGGTAAAAAAATTAGTCCGTTTGATGATCCAGCTGACTCTATTATAACGAATATTGTCTTCCAAAAACTATTACTCTTGATTAAAAACAAAAATGATCTCATTTTGTCTAGGGATCGACCGAGTCCGGATATATCCGGATCCGGCGCCGGATAATGCGGTATCCGACAAGATCCGGATCCGGCCATTATATTGAGCCGGATACCGGTTGCAACACAACCAAAACTTGTCGCCGTAAACATGTTGCTTGCCTCGGTAAAATAAATCGACGTAAAATAACTAAGCGATCTACGGGTATAAAAAAATGCAGATGTAATAATTACAGTGTAAATTAGTACACAAAAATATACTTGGGATAATTGTATTAGGTTTTCATAACTAAAAAAAAAAAGTTTAAGTTCAATTACGTAAAATGCGCTTACGAAAATATTCATCTTCCGTTGCAGTACATGGGATACCTTGAAACGATGGTCTTTTGGTTATTCCTCCATTACAGCGTTGTTTACGGCTTCCGAAATCCTTTTTTTTAAAGTTTTTATTACCGTAGAAGTAGTTTAAAGTTGTTTTATTCCTAATTTATATTCGCTATCGGTGATAGCGATCAGTTTACGGCCGTCATCGCGCTCCCACTCTCTGCCGGCTGTCCGCCAATAGACGCGCACGTGCTAGCTTCAATGGCTGTGACCTTGACTCGCTTCGCGTGACGTCACTTGCGACTGGCCCCCGTCGCGATAGTGATCACGTGCTATACACGTGCAAATCGGGGAATCCCAGCTTTCCAACGCGACCAAGATGGCGGCCGTTGTTGAGTTACGACAGTTTGAACCAAGGTCTAGTTTTAGCAAACAAAAGCAATTTCACGTCAATTTTGACATTACGGCCAACAAAAACATCAATTAAGGTAATTAAAAAATAATATTAAATTAAATGAATCCAAAATAGGCGTGCCAAAGTACCTAATTCAGTCGGAATTAGGCTACACCTCCATTGTATGCAATGACGATTTTTCTTTGCAAACAGCGCTTTGAATCGAGAGTGCGTCGGGAGTTTAGAAACGGTTTTGAAGTGACGATAAATCGTGGTTTGCACGCCAAGGGGTTAAATTCGAAAAGTAAGACGGTTTAATGACGACATCAAAAACTAGCAAGAAATAATAGCATGATAAACCAAAGATGACTCCCATGTTGCAAGAGTCGAGACAGTTTTGCTCATAAAATGAAAAAAAAATACAGCTTTTTTTATGTTGATTTCGTTCCTTTTTTTTTTGCTCTCGGTCTTTGTTATATTGTACGCAATACAAAACGGAACGAAAGCAATTTAAAGCAGTAAATAACAGACCTGTTGTAATTTTGATTTAGTTTTAATGCAACCAAAATTCAATAATTTTAATCTAAAATAAATAAGTGGACTACATAACTGGTTTCACAAATATTTCAAAATTTTGCTAATTATTTTTCGAAATGAAGCAGTAGGCTAATCAATGAGAAATCCTTCAACTAGAAAAATGTTTTTTGACTGATTAACCTAATGAGTGCTTTGACTGTTTCAAATAAAATTTGCAGAATTTAGCAACATTGCAAAAACAGTTCTGTAGCCTACATGCAATTATACTATTCTGGTACTCATAATAGCGTAAGACTTCTACGTGTTTAATGTAAGAAAATAATGTGAAACAAAGCGAAAATCAACACCATAGCTGCAACTTATAAGGAGGAAAAAATAAAACGCCTTTATTTCGTTTTTGTGTGTGAATTACTCGGTATCCGGTACCGGTCCGGATCCGGCACTGACATCAAATTATCCGGAACCGACCCGGATCCGGCAAAACGGTATCCGGTCGATCCCTAATTTTGTCCCCCCGCCACTTCCTTCTACGAGCTGGCGCCCTGGGGGCATCTTCCCATGGCCTGGGGACGTCCCTAAACAAATCGATTTTGGAACTGTAAATTAAAAAAATTCACTACTCCTTTCTCATTGCGAACCAGAACACCAAGAAATGGTAATGTTCCTCCCATCTCCTCTTCTTTCGTGAATCTCATGCTCTTGTTCCAGTTGTTCAGCGCAGAATGGATGGCCTCCGTTTCACTTTTCAGGGGGGGGGGTGGAAAAACGTAAGGGATTTTTATGATTTAAACTTGGCGGCTGATGTACAAGTTATAGAAGGTTGTTACTCTTGGGTGCAGAACCTCCTGCATCCGCTTACAACAGGACTGCTTCACTCGTCGCGCGATGAGAAGAACCTGTCCACAGAGGAGATGAAAATCCTGAGAGCTTTCAAAAGTGACCCCACTGTCACATTGTGCTTCACGGACAAGACCAATGGGACAGTTACTTTTCCTAGTTACAGTTGATTATAACGCCATAGTGCTGAAAAAGATTGTAGATTCAGGCCTTTACAAAAATTGTAGGGTTTAGTGGAGTTCTATATGGGACAATAATAGTAAGAATTTATAATACTATTTATTTTTTGTTTATATTCAAAAATCCAAATAAATTCTCAGTTAAGTTATTTGTCAAATACTTCCAGTGTATTAGTTTAGAATATCATTTTAAGGAACCTTTTAAAACTTTTCAATGCACAGAAATTGGTTGCTACTATTAGCAGCAGTAACCAAGAAACCCAAAAGTGGTACTGTGACGGATTAGCCACCGAAGCGATGCTTCACCGTATAGCAAATTCATTTGGCTTAAACGTGGTTCGAAAAATTATCACTGGATGGCGCTCACAATCGATTCATGCGAAGAATGGGTGAGTGGTAATAAAATAGAGAATTAGGTTCCTTTTTCAGTTATTACAAGCTTGATTCATGAGTTGCAGTATTAACTAGTATTTTAAACTGACACGTATGTAGGTATTAGGTTAGGGAAGGCAAGTGAAAGCGACAGTCTGTTCGAAGTTGAATTGCTGCCTCGCCAGACGCGTCCGACGGTCGCCATGTTTCCAAACGAGAGAACGACCAATCAGAGGGCGCGATTTCGCCGCCTATGCTGAACGAAAAAAAATTATGCGGGCGGGAACTGTCACCAGGCTTACCAATACGAATTACTCGCAATATGACCCCGTCATTAATATCCAAACCAGTGGCTTCCCTCAACCGGTCGGTGGCTTTCTTCCGATCAGAAGCAATCCTATCCTGCACAGACTCCGAAGATGATTCTGGAAGTCCGTACACGATAATGTTTCGCCTCCTTGCTTCCCGGTCGTCCCTCTCCCGAATCTCCGCGAGGGATGCAGTGATCCTCTTCTCGGTCTCATCTCTGCCATCCATGCTATCGTGGTGGCGTACTCCAGGAGCGTCGTCCATAGTCGAGGAGGACAGAGCATTTTTAATCCTCGAATCAATGAGCTTCTCTAGGCCATCCTCCATTTCCTCCATTCTCTGAGTGTAATTTTTTAATTCGGTAACAACCTTACCAAGCTTCTCACTTAGAGGTCCATGGACAATTCAATAGAGGATAGCTTACTTTCCATTTTAGCAATGGAGCGAAATGCATCTTTGGATAATCTGCACTCCCCACAAACCCACCAAATATTAGGGCTACCTCCACGTAGAACATCGCCCACCTTCTTTGATAAGCCAGCACACCTCAAGTGGTAGAAAGAAGAGCAGATTTCGCACGAAACATAGTTTTTCCCCGATTCCTTGCACTCCTCCTTGCGAACAATACACAACTGGTTAACCATCCTGGATGTTGTATAGTGAATGCTGTATAGTGAATGCTGTATGCAGGCGCTATTTTAACCGGGGTTTTACAAATATTACTATGGTATAAAGGGGGTCGAAATAGCAAAAAAATGCAAGGTAATGTTAGATCGACCTGGGGTATGGAAAACTGAAGAAAATAAGGGAGGAGGGGGGAGTGGGTCACTGCTATAAGCAGGTGCTATTTCGACCAGCGGTTTTTAAATATTGCTATTGTGTACAGGGGGTCAAAATAGAAAAAAATACAACTGAACAAAAAAACAGAATAAATTAGTCTAGTGGATGCTATATGCAGGTATTATTTTAACCTGGGGTTTTATGTACTGTACAAGGGTCAAAAGAGCAACAAAACAAAAAAAAAACTTGTTCTAACCTACAGTAGCAACCATCACCACAAATCAAAAATTGTTTTTTTCCCCCTTTTTTCCATTCCATCTTGGATTACGGCCCTGTGCATGATGTACGATAACATTTTGTTGTAAACCTGGAACCTGTCAAAACTGCCGTAAGCAGGGTCCAAGAGAATATCCAGAAGCGGTCAGAACTTATGTTCCCTGCCAGAATTTAGAAAAATAATAGGTGCGGAAAAAAACAACAGAAAAAAGGGTTATAAAAGTTGTTCCATTGTGAACACGTGTCTAAAATGAAGAGCACCATGACAAAAACCATAAATAAGAAACAATTTTTCCCCCAACTTTATCCATTGCGTTTTTCTCAACATTTTAATTCGACGTGTCTCAAGTTGTTGTTGTGCAGAAGAATGGGCTTTGAGTGGTCGAGTCAGCCACATCTCATAAGCTACAAAGATTTGTTCAATTATGATCCAACGAAATTAAGCGCAAGTGTGGGTGGTTTACATTTTAGAAGGTCAATCACTGCGTGCTTTACAGAATTAACTAAGTCGTTGTGAAATGAGCTATCCTCTAACAAGGTCTTTCAACGCAAAACCATCGGCCATAATGCAGGAAGTGTTACTGATATATGCATATAGGTGTGCGCTTAGCAAAATGGCAATGAAAATGGCAGAGTTGCGTTGTTCGGCGTGAGAACTTTTCAACATCGAGGTCAGTTACAGACTATACTTGGATAGCAAGGTGGATCAACTCGGATCGCGAACCCTTGTCACGTAGAACAATCCAAAGAGAGTCTCACCTGCTTTGGCTGGAATCTGGACATTACAGTGAATTTCGATGCACGCGTAGACTTTGCTGTAAATTACTGCGTCATCCTTGCTGCTTTTTGGGTGCGGTATACTGCAATATTTTATTATGCTTATTTGTTATTTTATTTTGGTCATTTATCATGTTGTTGTTATTGACAGACTGAGCGAAGTGAACGAGGTGATGTTTTTACAGTGGCGGACTAGCCAGGGAGGGATATTCCTCCTGGCCTCAACTAGCATCAGACTCTCAAAATAAAAAAAAAAAAAACCCGTAACAGGAAGGCTCATTTAACTTTTATTGGTTCGATGTTAGTTTCAAGCACAGATTTAGAAGTACAAACAATAAAAAAAAATAATCTCTTAAATTTGTCGAGATATTCTGGAGCCGCTTATTCCATCACTGTAGAGGTTTATAAAACACTAGTAAAATAAATGCTCTGTATTGATTCGGCCTACGTATGTCATACCGTCTCTTGATTTCAATGCAAATTTTTTTCGAAAACAAGAGTTCGAGTCAGAAGAAAACATTCGCCTTCCTTCCTTTCATTAGTCTCGGGCGACGATAAAAATTTGCGAAGGGTAAAAAGGGGTGGGCCCATCCATGGTACGACTCATCACAACTAAGTTTGTTTTCTTGTTTTGCCAGGCCTAACGAATTGTGCATTTATTAGCGCTTACATGTTACATATTCGCTATAACAATACACTATACCATAAACGAGAAAACTAACACTCTTCCCCTTGAATTTTCGACGAAATCCAAAATGATTACCGCTGTCATCATAAATTCAAATTCTGCACTGTTGGAGGGAGACCACTGATCTACTGTACATATCACTTTTCCGGTCACCCCCACCTTTCGTCGCGCTTCGAGGCTAGCTCCGGTCTCACAATTACATCAATAGTTTAGTATGATGCTACCTGAACGTTCATGAGAACTTGTTGCTGGTTGAACCTTCAAATCGCCAGGGACTCGAGCACATGTAGGTGCGATTCCTGTTTGGTGTTGGAGGACAAAAGCAGGAAATAAAGTGCTTGGTTTTCCTGTGGTGATCTGAGTGGCTCCAACGCACTCTCGGACCTGACCTGTATTTTTCTGAACGTCTTTCCAATGTGAACCTTGTCGCACCTCCCACATGGAATGCAATATGCCACCTGGTGAGAGAACTGTCATGTTTGACTCATGATCTTGCTGTGAGTGACCTTCGTTGGGGTCGCAGTGGAATGTTCCTATGGAGAGGGAATCCTGATTTTGCTCCTGGTTCCGTATTACTGTGGGAAGGAGGGAGGGAGTCTTCTCAACGTTGGGGGTCTGTCGAGATTGGGAAGGAGTTGGTTGCTCGTTGTTCATCACGGTACGATACCCGCTGAGCCTTAAGAAGCTGCTGAGGTCTCATCCCGTGATAAACAATGAGCAATCAACCCCTTCCAAACCTCAACAGACCCCAGCGTTGAGAAGAAACCATTCCCCTCTTCTGCCTCATTTTCAGTTACAACCAGGAGTAAATGCGGGATTTCCTTCCACCTTCTAGAAGAACATTCCACACCACCCCGAAAGAAGGTCCATAGCAGCAAGAGCAGAAGACAGACATGACAGTTCTCCATCGCCAGGTGGGAGAAGCGAGTAAGACAGTATATTTCATTCCATGTGAGAAGTGCGACAAAGTTTACATTGGATAGACGTTCAGAAAAGTGTAGGTCAGGGTCCGAGAGCACGTGGCAGCCACTCGTAAAGGGAATAAGCTCAACGGCATCCCTGAATACCCCAGGAAAACAAAGTAACCAAAACCAAACAGGAGTCGTATTTGCGTGCACTCGAGTCCCAGGCCATTCGGAAGCTCAACCAGTTCTCATGAACTTTCAGGGAGCTTCGTATGACACGACTGGTATAATGGTGAGGCAGGAGCTAGTCTCCAAGTTTGACGAAAAGTGATACACAAATCAAATTGTAACGACTCCCAAATTTTTGTGTATTTGTGGCATGAGGAAGTGAACAGACTCTAATTTCACCGAAAATTCAAGGGAAACTGTGTCAAGAGTTCTTGGTTTGTGATATAGTGTAGTGCTTGTAGTCAAAAAGTCGACAACTACCACTATAATCACCATAAACGGCTTTGCAATATCGGATGTCGATAAGGCAGATTTACTAAATTATGTCTTCTCACGCAATGGTGTAGTTGATAATGATAATGGATAATGGATACCATTTTTGATTGAGCACCATACTCCATGCTTTAGTTCTACTTTTGCTATCAAGTTTAGCCCTGAATTGGTTAGGCGTGGCATGAATGAACTGAGGCCAAGTCACTCTGTGGGACCTGACGGATATTCCACATTTTTTTTACAAAAATCTGAGTGATGTTCTGTGTTTCCCTTTGGCTTTCATTTTTCGTTTATCGCTGCAAGAAGGTGTACTTCCGCCAATTTGGAGCACTGCAATTGTCGTACCAATCTTTAAGGGTGATGCGGCCGACCCGGGCAACTACCGCCCTATTGCTATCACCTCTGTGCCATGTTGAATCATGGAATCTATCGTTCGTGACCGAATGTTGGCTTTCATCGATTGTGAAAGTCTTATAAATGATCACCAGTTTGGATTTTTGCCTGGTCGGTCAACCACTTTGCAACTGTTGTGCTGCCTCGATAGATGGACATGCGCCAATGGATGTTGGCGTAGCTACCGATGTCATATACTTTGACTTTATGAAGGCATTTGAGTCGGTCGTTCATTCTAAACTTTTGCTGAAGTTTGGCCCAAATGGGATTTGATGTCACCCCCTTCCACTGGATCGCTGCATTTATCAGTGGTCACTCACTCTCCTCTGAGTCGGATGTTATTAGTGGTGTCCACAGGGTTCTGTATTGGGACCACTCCTATTTGTAATTTTTCTTAATGATCTTTAAAAAAGACAACGCTTACCAATCCAAATTTGCTGATGACTTGAAGCTGGATTCGGCGATAATTGATGCGGACAATGCCTTAGCCCTTGCATCAGAGGTAGCCTACGTCACGGATTGGGCTGATGACTGGCAGCTCCCACTTTCCTTCACCAAGTGTCAAACTATGCACTTTGGCAGAACAATCACTGATTTTATTTACAACATAAACAACCTTCCTCTCCCAGTTATAACTGAGGACCTCAAGAGTTTGGTTCAGCAATAATTTAAAATTCAGTCTACACTGCCGAAAAATTACAGATGTGGTCTATAGCCACTTAGCTGTAGTGAACCAATGTTTTTCTTACAGTAGCCGCGAAGTCAAGGTTTGGGCCTACAAGGTTTTTGTTAAACCGATCTTAGCGTATGCCAGCCAAGTTTGGTCACCAGCTCTGTTGGGCGACATTGAGCGTATTGAGGCAGTCCAACGAAAGTTCACGAAATTATTTGCCTGGTATGCGCAACCTTACTTACAGTGAGCAAATTGTACAGCCAAAACTTGAATCACTTGAACTGTGACGACTTAAGTCTGATCTAATTTTGGCTTTAAAAATTTTGTGTGGATTGGTTCTAGTCAATTTGCCTTTCTTCGATCTGAACATAGAGGGAAGAACTAGACTCTTTCAAATTACAAATTCCCAAATTCCGTTTGGAGTGCCGACAACAGTTCTTTTCGATGAGAGTTATCGGGGCCTGGAATTCGCCCCGAAGCAGCTGTCTCCTCGAAGAGCGTGACTGCCTTCCGTCATTACCTTAGACAATTAAATTTAACCAAATTTTTAAGACGTTTTTAACACTCGGTTAATTATTGACAGTGGGCCCCAGTGGTATCGCATTCAGCCACATCTTTACGTCACTTTCTCTAGTTGGGTTGGTAGTTAGTGATCACACCGATCCTTGCCTTCCAGTTGCTCCTGCAACAAATTGTTTATTTATTTATTTATTTATAAACGTGATTGTATAAGATTAGTTAGTTCTTCCCAATTTTTACTTTTCGTTTGTCACAAGACAACTAACTAGCCTACAGAAGGTTATGTTTCGTACCTCACGGCTGCTGAGCTTGGTCCAGTAGGTTTGGTTAGCTTCCATGAAGGAAGGTGGAACAGTTAGTTACATCTTGGACTATAAACCACGCTCTTTGTGAAGGACGAGTCACCAATCTTCACCGCCATACATAGTCCGTGCACCCGATACTGTTAGGAGACTGGCATCGCGACCTTGCGTCATGGAAGATCGAAACTATTTCCGAAGGTTTTTCCCGGCTTTCCCGTTTAACTCTCGTCACTCACGTGACGAGAGTGAGGTGGTCTAGGGTGACACGCCACTGACGAGTTTCACGGTGGCGCTGCTATCGCAGCTGCAGAAGGTCAGAACACACTCGAGCTTACAGGTAGCCATACGTGAATCGTCCAACTCGAAGAGAGTTGTTAGTCCAAGGTTACATCTTTAACATTAAGGTATTCAACTACAGACGCTTGGCATCTCTCTCCTCCCATGTCAAAAACACAACTGTCTTTTTGCGGAACAATGGCTGAAACCAATATTCGGATTTTGGGCCTCCCTCCCCCCAACCAAAATCACTCAAATAGTTGAAACAGATCCACATGTTATGCCGACGCGAATTAAAATTATATTGAACAAGTTCGTACTTTAGCAATTTAAAGAAAAGGTCCCTGCACTTGGGAAAAAAAACATCATAGTCACCTCCTTCGGCAATACTGATCTATGTCTCCAACGATTAGTGTTTTCATCATGTTTACAGAAAGCAGTGCTACAAACTACAATCGCTCGACAAGTAGACCTAAACTGCAAATCTAAACCTACTGCTCTACAGTAAAATCCAAAAATCGTCAGTCACTGATGCCGGCACTAACATTAAAATTAGCTAAGCTACAGAACTATGTACTAAACAAGTGCAGTAGGAATGGTGGCCAAAGCAAACGCTCAAATGCCCTTACGATCTGCAGGCCAACAGTTCAAATGGGGGGGGGGGGGGGGGAGATAGTCCGCAAACCATTTTCTGCTGGGAAAAACTGTTCGAAAATTCAGTACAAAAAAGTAAAAGTACAGGAGCGATGTGGTGGAAGGACCTCTGAATATCGAAGAAGGGTAGGGGTACACTCCTTTCTCTTGCAACTATTCCCTCTCTTGCAACCAAGTGGGTCATCTTTAATTTCGTATTTTAATTTTGCACAAAATTTACTACATTTTACCACAAAATGTATCACACCCAAGAGCTCCCTTCCTACTTTTTTCGTTTCTGTACTGAATCTTCCACAATCGCCCCCCTTCCCCTCCAGTGTACAGCTTCATCCCACACGGCCCCAAGCTGAACTCTCCCGGTCATAAGGTTTCCAAATATAAGTTGTCCTAGTGTTTGTTTTGGTCACCAATACCAGGAAATATGAGGGAGCTCGCTTCATCGACTCCTGCCAATACGTTCTACATTCCTAGCGGAGGGGCTACATAAACTCGGCTTACAGATAAAATACAACTACTACACACCAACCTTGTAGAATCTACTAAAAATCGCTAACTAAATAGCCCTACGGCCTATTTGACACACTAAAAGCAGGTCTAGCTTTAAAATACAAAGCAAGCAAAATTACAACTAAAATGTGCTGTAGCAACGATCCATAACGACTGAAATGGCGTCGACAATCGGACAAAATTAGCCCGAATCTGAGGGTGACGCCCACAGACGTGAACGACGCGATTTCATTGGCTATTAGATTCATACCCGGTCGAAATAGCAACTGTGACTCGGTGGCGCTACGCGTACCCCGGTTCAAGCAGTCACTTCCTTTTTATTATTAGCAGCTGCAATAATATTTTCACTATTTTTATGCGTTGTAGCATTCAGGGAACAAGCTGGTATATTTAACATTTTAATTTATTATATTTTGGGCAACTGGGTTAGCAAAAACTAGGTCTCTAAACCCTACCGAACTAGGCTGGCTTTCTTACGAATTTTATCGGATATTTTTTTTCAAAGTGTTTATCTTGTATTTATTTCAGTGCTTCGACCGTAGTAACGTTCCTTCAATTAAAATATCACGTCTGAAATTCAATTTGAGCTAAACACTTCGTTCCCCCCCCCCC
>JAHWFP010035204.1:0-14765 GCA_023313725.1 Lithobius niger | reverse complement strand
GGGGCTCCATTCTACTGAATGGCTGACACCCGGGCCTAGTACAATTTAAAACTTAAACTAGTTTAAGTCCGTAAACTACTACCTTCTGTTCTGCTCGGCATAGCAACAGTGGAGAGGCATCCCGATCTCCTGACCGGGCGTAGCGACAGACGGCAATTCGTCTTTGAGCTTGGGTAATGAATGCTGGCTGTGTTTTCTTTATATAGGAGTAGATTGGACCGAACTAGGTACCCAAAAAGTTACACTTCGCACTTTGTTGAAAACTGAATTCGATCTCTGGGCATCTGCTTCAGAATGACTGCTTCAGGACATCTGTCTTGTTGGTGTCAGTTTTCAGCGCTTAAGGAGGATTGGACGACATGTCTGGCAGATACAATGGGTCCCTGACAATGTTATCCGTCTTCTGGAGTAGACATAATTTTGATGTGGTGGTTCATGAGAAATATCTGACTTCTCCGGGAGTTAGCAGGATGGATTTCGGTGATGTTGATGTTTTGGTGGAAATCCCAAGACACTGAAAATGCTCCGAGTTCAAGCGTTGTTGCTCATGTGTAGTTGTTAGTCAGATCAATAGTGACCATCTTGACCCAGATTGTGATTATGCATCTGTAAAGATCGTCTGGCGAAATTCACAAATTTTCAATTTTTTTTTTCATGTGCACTACGCAAAAGTGCTAAAGATACCTCGCCCTTTAATTTATCATATCTCCGTGAAAAATGGTCCAAAACGACTAGGATTTCTCTTGTTTAATAGACCAACACATTGGCTTTATTCTGCGGAACCAGATCTCGAAAATTCCTACCCAATAATTTCCTACAGCGTTAACAAAATCGCTCCAAAATTGCCGTAAATGCACGGAGTGCTAGTCGCCATTTTTTCCAACTTGTATTTACTGTAAATACTGTCTTATTCCCTTTTGGACATAAAGCCCCATAGTTTAATGCTTGTTTTAGGGGGCACAAATGTTGGCATCCCATTGCTATGCCTTCATTTCATGTACATGTGAATTTAGTACTTAATATTTTTATTTGCACAGCGGTGACGATATCTGTGTTCATAAAAACGTTGACTACAACCACTCTATTTACGGCTGTAAATAACGCTCCCAAAGCATAAATGCATTATAGCATTTTAGTTAAAAGCTAGTACATTTAATCTATATTTCTTAGTGCTTATAATAGCAATAATTTTTAACGTAACCTTTTCACATTAGCCCTACCTTGCTCGGACAACATGGCTTAGCTTTATCTTTAAAAATGGGCATTTCTGCCCTCCCGTTTCCCAAAACACTTACCATATTGGTGTTTTAAACCTTTATTATTATTATATTATAAATAGTGGACAGCAGTGTATCTTGCTTATTTTCAGTGATCTCAAATCCCCAGTAGTGACCCAAAACCTTGCAAACCAACTAAATATCCTTCAGTCTATTTGCCTTATCAATCTGAGAGTTCCTACACTTAATTACAATCAAAATAATTTAATTGAAAAGACTTTTTCACTTGTTAATTGAGTAAAACTCAAAGTGCACCTCTTTTCCAAGCCTTGTATCCTTCAAAAAGTTTTGAAGCGGCCTGTCACGCAAACTGCCTGCTCCTCCCACTTTCCGTGAACGTTGTAAGTAAAAGTTTGGCTAAAAATTGGCCTAAACTAAAGAATACCGTAAGGTGTAGGTCTAACCTAAGCAATGAGGTGTTTGAACTCCAGCCGGTCAATTTAATATTAAGATTAAATGAGGGTCAAATTCTCAAAACTACTGCTTGCGTGTCTGAGGTTACCAGCAAATTTCCTATTCTGCTGGGCGTAAAAACGAATAATCATTTAAACACTTTGCCACAACCTAAAAGAAGCGATAGGCCCGTTGATAGATACCCTGACACAAAAAATGTTGTTAGTTCTCCCATCCAAATGCCAGCTAAACCTAAAAATGGTGCAGTGCCCCAACCCGCAAACAATCTAAATCATGTAGGGACTAAAATGTTTAAAGCCGCCAGAAAGGCAAGTGAGTCAGGTCAATTAACTGACGCAGCCAAGCGTGACGCAAAAGCAGTGTTAAGTTTATGTTTATGTACTGTGCGTAGGCAGTCATTCCCACTTCAGTGTTGATTGTTGCGTCGACCCAACAATGTCAGCCAATAGCGTAGCACATGGTCCAGCAACAAACGAGCCCACACAATAACTAAAGTCGAGCATTTTGGTTATTGTAATCACAAAAGGCTATTGTGTATTTAAACAAAGAGCTGGCAAGCAACTGTCTTCAAAGAAATAAACAATCGAGGAAAATTAGACACAAATTAGCGGCCGAACCAGGTAAACAATTGCATATCCAGCGATCAAGCAAGGGCGTTAGCAAGCGATCGGCCAGCAGTCACCAGCTAATATGTCTAAAACTTAAAGTTTAACTCTTGTCGACGTAGTTTTAAACCCATGTTATCGCCTAATGTTATAATTTTGCATCATGTCAACGTATTCGTGACTCGATAATGTGTACTGAATTTATGAACACACACATTATTCACTGTGATCGGCACATATCGCCGAGCCAAGACCAGGTGCCATGATGGTACAGCGTCACGCGCATCCCTCTTTGTGATTGGCCAACGCGGAGCTAAGTGCACGGCTCATTAATAATTTGTTCTCTGCGAAAACTGAACATTTACGTACCAGCGTCTCAGTGTCGCATCGCGCAAAGCCTGGAGGGCATGGTTTCCATGACGGCGACCCTACGTAAGCATAGACATAAGTGTAAGCGCGAGTATGGGAATCCGCCTTTATCTCTTGTGGCGTGCGACCCGTTAATCACCATTTAAGCGTGACAGCTGATGGCCAGCCAAGCGCTGTTTGTAAGGCAGTAAAAACTGCTAATGTTGCCATTACCAACCTATCAAATAAAGTTGACGCTTGTCGGAAAACGAAACACATTCCTACTAAGCATGCTAAAGAGTGCTCGGAAAACAACTGCCCACTCAAGCCTGTAGAGAATTTAATTACCCCTAACTTCTCAACGACCAGCCCTCAAGGGGAGGAGTCTGACCAAGAGCTGTGATGGTCAAGCCAATCACGTGCCGTGCGGCTAGCACTGATAGCCCACACTCCGACGAACAGCCAATGTTCGTTAAACATCGTGTATCAAATCGTGATGAGAGGGACCCGCAAATAAATTGCAGTAGGCGTAAGTTAAACACTTCCCGTAAACAAATGAACAGGCCGTCTGGGTCAGCCAAAACTGACGTTTCAGTACCGAGTTTTAGTGAATGGATTGACGTGAGAAATCAATCTTTCAGTGACCAAACCAGTAGTGTTTTGTGTAAACCTAGTTTTGATTTAATTGAACCTAAAGGTAAAATTAAAAAGGAAATGTTTTCCGACGTAACTACAAAATGTAAAGTAAATAGTAATGTGTCCGTAAAACCGGAAGTTAACCATAAGCCAAAAATGTTTGCGTGTGATTACGATTTCTTCCCCGAATTCAAGGGAATTAATTTGCCCATGTTATTAAAGTAGCAACTTTAAATGCAGTTTTTTTTAATAAATCCTTACAAACAAACCCAAGAAGATTTAGTAAATCTTGCCCAGGTTTTTGTCTGTTGACACTAGTGTTGATAAGGGTAGAAATTGGAGCTCTAACACTGTCAATTATAGCTCTTGGACGCAGTAGTTGTTCGTCGGTAAAAACCTGAGGTTTTAAATAAAAACCTAACCTAAGCAAAATAGTTTAGTGTGTTTATGCCTTAAATTAAAGGACCCTGTAAACTTGCAAGTCTGAATACGATTTAGTTTCTGTAAATGTAAAACTAACCAAGTAAACTATAGTTTTTTCCCCAATGGAGTTTTTTTTTTTATAACCTGTTGAAATACCACTACCTGTTTTTTCAATGTGCCGCTACAAAAAGTGAGTGGCTACTTCCATAAACACCAAACTGTAAACCCGATTTCTAGGTAAAATGTGAATCCAGAAAGACTGCATGTAAATGCAGACACACTCAGTTGTTATTTTGTTTAACTTTTAAACATGTTAATTTCACTAGGAAATTCTTACTAGTATTTTTCAAAAAAATGGGAAATACTCTGTGCTTTTTTATTAAAACCATTTCTTAAAATTTTGTTTTTGTTTTCTGTAAAAATTTTTCCCCATTCGGAAATTTGTGCCAAAATTTTAAGAGCCACTGTTTCATTTTCCATAAGCTACAGACTTTTCCTTTGTGGAAAATAGGCCTATGGAACTTGACAACCCATTTAAAAAGCTCTCATTAGGAGACATCGGGAGGCTGTGGTCCCGACAGTTACCTTCAAGTTTCACGAAGCATGTTCTCTAGAAAAATATATGCCTGTCTATCCTGGTGTTAAAGATAAACCAATGTGTTTACAAAGTTGCTGGCTTCCTTAAAACCTTCCAGTGTTCATATATTAACACGTAAGTTATGGGTCATACCTAAAAACCCTTCAGTATTTTGTTTTTGTGTACACCCAAGTTGCTAGGTAACCTAGAAACCTTTCCACTGGTAACTGTTTAGCATTAAATAGAGCCTGTTTTCTAGTATGCGCTCGTAGGAACCTCTATTCTAACCCTTAACACAAGCTAGGTTTGGAGGAACCGCGCAGGGGTTTTTGACAATCTCCCAGACGTTGCAATTAGACATAATTCGGACTGGCTGAGCAATCAGTGCCGGGAAGCATAATTTAATGTCTAAACTTTTACAAAAACCATGACTTGTAATTTTGTTACTCAAATTCAGGAATTGCTGTACGATTTTCCCACAGTGGTGGCGCGGACAACAACAATTAATTTTTGTAAACAAGTGTCTTTTCAAAATGTAAGTTTCTCACTTAAATTTAAAAATCTGCTCCAAAACCAAAAAACGTTAGAACAAAACAAGCAGCTTTATTTTTATGTAAAAATAGTGTAACATTTTTTTTGTAACCCTGATCCGTGAGTGGGAAAAAGCACTCAAACGACTTTTACTTTGCTCCAAATATGACTTAATTCCTGCAAATGAAAGATTGCATTTTAATATTGCTGATGGACTTCACAATTTTATTATTATTGCCGATACATAAACATGGATTTGTTCTTGTACTATATTGATTATACAGCTTGGCAGCTGCGTTAGCGTATCTTGTCTACACTAATTTTTCAGTTGCAGGCATTTTGAATGAGGTTCCCAAAACCCCATTGCAAAATCTCCCAGGTGGGAACGTATAAAGAAGCCAGGCTCCATATTGATTGGTGAGTTCAGTAAAAACCCCAATGTTGGGGTTTTTACTGAACTGTACAAGTCCCAGGACTTTGCATCAAAACCGAAGCGACCGTTAGGTCTAATCTACTAAAAACGGACACTGTTTCTTCTCTCGCGCTTCAACCGAAGGACCAATTCGACTGCAGTTTTCACTAAGCTCAAGTTTATACCTTTCTCTTTAACTCTGTGAAAACAGGACTGCAAAAGCTAAAGCCATTATTTTAAAACGATCAAAAACGTCTACGGTAAAAATCGCAGCTACCGGACACCATTTTCTGTCGACCATTGGACAACCACAATCTTGCAAATAAATATTTTTTTATGAGGCATAAAGCCACCAAGCTTAGTTTGTGCTAGGGGAACGTTCTGCCCCACATACATGTTGATGCCTGTTCCAACTTGTCATTTTAATTCATCTTTGCTGTGTGTTAAATTGCGCAATTAATGCAGGGTATAGCCGAATTTCCACTCCACCGGACAGGTTCTAAAGTAGCTTCTTATTTAAATCAAATGCGTTCTAGCATTAGCTGGTTGTATATAAACCTATATTCTTAATTATTCATGCATATTTAGTCGAACCTTTTTATTAAAATGTAGCTGCCTTAGCTGGCCTGACTTAGGAACAAAAAAATCGATGTTCCTAAATTATTATTTTTATTTACGAATTTTGACCGCCACCCCAACCATTCAGTGACTTTCTACGATTAAAATGGCTTTCTTCCTTCAATAGTAGTGGTGCATAACATCGCTGGTTATCAGGGCTTTAATTCAAGACCATCCTTCTATTGATCCGTTAAAAACTTAAAAAGTTATGGTCAAACACAATCAACAATCTTGAAATCCGTTTCCATCAATTTCATCAAAGCCTTCCAGAACTGACTCGCACTAAACGGATCCAATGATCCTGGATGCAGTCACTCAGGGTTAAGCACCTTTACCCAATCAGAGAATACTCCCCTCCACAGCCAATCCAGATCCGATCCAAACCCAATGAGTCTTAAACCCCCAACAAACAAATTTCCCTCCTCCAAGACAGCCTGCCTCTCTTGCCGCCAAAATGTGCAGTCATCGCAGACATCCGCGCTTGCCCTGGCTATAAATACTAAGCCCCAGGAGACGATCCTTAGCGTAACTCACAACAAAGCCAACAGTCACTATCGTCGGTTGGGGAGATGGAGAGGTCTCTTTGCCGCATGTTGCCAGGCCAGGCAAAGGTAGTAGTTTTTCAAACAGACTAGTTTAAACTTAATCGTATTTTTTTAGGCTCTGAATTCTAAATTAAACAGGAACTTTAACTTTAAATTTGACAGTTGTCTTTGAAATTTATGGGGACATAGGTTTTCGGCCTTTTAGAATCTAGTCTCCCCATAAACTTAAGGGTTTAAGGTCCTCTTCCTAAAAACCGGCTTTCAGTTTATTTTAAATGGATTTTTAATCTAAACCTTACTTCACTGAAGTTTTACTGCAGTCGTTACTGAAGCTAATTGTCCTTCTATGGTGGAACCCTAACGTTACTGGAAACTTAGAAAGTGATTTGAATTTGACTATTTTATTATCAGTGGATTCTGATGTAATCTCGAGTTCTGGATTGAACAAACCTAATTTCTATTCGAAATTATCTTACTGTAAACAACAAGTGTTTGCTTTGAACGAAAACCGAATTCATGTAATTCCTTGATATTTTTATTTAAAAAATAAGAACTTTAAAAGTGTAAACTTGCTTTTAACTTGAAAGTAATGTAACTGTTTATTTTTTGCATAATGTTATAAAAAGAACATTTTGCCGGCCCTCAGCCTGGCCAGATAAAAATGGTTTCTTTTTTGACTAAACATACTCAATCTGATAATTTTGCATTACATTGTCCTCAATGGAATGTCTCTCTGGAGGTTTTTCGGTTGCTTGTAGCCACCTGCTTGCATGTCCCTACTGCGTCTGCGCGACGCAGTCCACCTCTAAATAAAGCGAGAGCGTGGCCGGTTCCGGCATTTATTTTCCTCTCAATCTGTCAGGCGGGGCCTCAAGAGGGGAGGCTGGGCGGGCCTTTGGTTAAATAAGTTTTAGGTAAAAAAGAAACCATTTTTAGCCGGCAGTTCGTTATTTCTTAATTGCCAAACATATTAACCTGATAATTTTGCATTATCAGCTGACCTCGTCAAACGTGGTGGCGGGCACCGATCTGACGGGGCGCCCCGGGATGCAAGCAGGCGTTCCCCCCAAAATTTTTATTATGGTAAAAATTCGCACTTTATTCAGAACAGGATGATCAAACAAGAAGTTGGATTTCTTTTGCAGGGTTTGGTGGCCCTGAAAAGGACCATTGTTGTTTGAGTGATCTTACTTCCTTCTATGGATGGCTTGCTTGCTTCTGCTCCGTTCTATTGTGTTTAAGGGGGCTTGACTACGGTTCTGGCTGCAGTGATTGGTCCCAACCGGTGTAGTCCTTTCTCTTCTCTTGACATGTTCCTTAGGTAGTGGGAGGTGAATGTCGTTGAGTGACGCCATGATGCGGCTGCAAGAATTTCCTCAATGGGTGTGGCGTTGCGATGTGCCCATGGCTGTTGCTCTTTCCCTGCTTAGGTTGGCTTTGTCGTAGGCTGCATCGATTGTCTTTCTAATCCAACAGGAAATTATTCCAGCTGAGGTTTCTCCCATTTGTAAGTCTACAGGTAGGAAGAGTTGGTTTCTACCTCTTCGGATGTCCTCGTGTTGGGTTCGGGTTAGGTAGAAGTGGAGAGCTCGGATGGGGCATAAAAGATGTTCAGGTTTATCTCCTGTTATGTTGGAGAGAGCTGGGAATGTGATGGGTTTCGAGGGTTCGGATGGTTTCTGTGTTTTGGCTCAGAAACCTACCCTTGGGTGAAGGGTTACTGACGAGAAGTTAGGGCCGAAAATGCACTAGGCTGGGTCGGCTGATAAGGCTTGGATTTCGGAACAGTGTGCACTAGCTGCTAATGTTACGAGGAGTACAGTTTTCCGGGTTAGGAGATGAAGGGAGCTGTCTTGCATTGGTTCGTAGGGGGCTTCAATTAAGGATTGACGGACGATTGACAAGTACCAGTCTGCGACATTTCTTCTTCTTGTGGGTCGTTCGTTTTCGAAGGAGCGGAGGAGAGCCGAGCTCCAGTACTCTTCGAGCAGTTTGGTTTTTTCTACTGCTTTGAAGACCGAGTTAAGGGCTGAGCGGTAGACAAGGATTGTTGAGCCTTTGAGCTTGTCGGTGTTGAAAAGGTCGGTGAAGAACCTTAGTAGTTTGGGTAGAGAGGGGTCGATTGGATTAATTTTCCTTGCGAAACACTGATGAAACCATTTGGACCAGTGGCCATCGTACATTCTGTTTCTTGAGTCTCTGGTGGCTTTAGAAGCGATTCGGATGGCATCTTCTTGATGAATTCCAGTCTTTTTAAGGAGTTTGGTGATGGTAGCCACACGTGCAGGTTTAGGCTGGACAGGTTTGGGTGGAGTTTTGAGCCCTTTTGTTGTGACAGAAAATCTGGGAGAAGAGGGAGGCTTCTTGGAGTGTCGACTAGTAGACACAGCAGGTGTGGGAACCATGGTGCCGACGACCAGAAGGGGGCAATGAGGAGGAAAAGGCTTTGGCTCTCTTCAGCTTTTTGCAGTACTTGTGGAAGGAGTTTGAATGGTGGGAACAGGTATGCGTAAAGGTTGTGCCATGGGTACGTCAGGGCATCGACTGCCATTGCTTGTTTGTCCGGGATCGGGCTGATGTAATGGGGAAGTCTGACATTGTGCCTCATGGCGATTAGGTCTAACATTGGTGTTCCCCATGTCATGAAGAGATATTCGCAGATGGATTTCTTAAGGCACCATTCTCCCGTTGGGGGTGTTCGGCGAGAAAGGGAGTCTGCAATGACATTCCTGTTTCCTAGTATGTGAAGGGGTAACAGTGTTATGTTGTTTGAGATGCAGAGGTTGAGGATCTTGGAGGTTAGGTTGCGGAGAAGTCTGGATTTGGTTCCACCATCCTTCCTTATGTAAGGCAGTATTGTCGTGTTGTCGGCTTGTATACTTGGATCACTTGATTTCTGATGTACGGGAGGAAGTGTTCCAGGGCTAGATGGATTGCTCGAAGCTCGAGATAGTTGATGTGGAACGAATTGTTTTCCTGCCAAGTGCCTGAGTTTTCTTGGTTGTTCAGGTGGGCTCCCCAGCCGTGGTTTGAGGCGTCGGTGAAAAGGAGTTAATTGGGAGTGGGTTCGTGGAATGGAACTGTCTTGGTTAGGTTCGTCACGTCTGCTCACCAAAGGAGGCTTTCTTAGGGAAAATCTTCGTGGAAAGGCCATTGTTGGTCTTGGTTGAGTTGGGGGTTTGACCAATTGTCGAATCGCTGGTGGTGAAAGGGTCTTACCATCCAGCGGCCATAAGGTATTAGGTTTGCCATAGAGTTCATTTTCCCGATGAGGGAGTTTAGTTCTCGGAGAGAGAAGGATTTTTGTTTATGGCAGTGTCGAAAGTGACTTAGAAGGTCTTGGACTCTTTCTAGAGATAAAGAAATCGTTGCTGATGATAGATTGAAGGAGGTGCCTAGGAACGTGAAGACCTGCTCTGGAGTGAAGCGTGATTTGCATTGGTTCACGCCGAATCCCAATTGGTTTAGTAGCAGGATTGTTTGATCCCAGATTTGTTCGAGACGAAAGGCGTCTTGGTTGTTGAGGGCCCAGTCGTCGAGGTATGCACTCGCCTGGATTTGCTGTTGGTGAAGGTGTGCGAGGATCGGTTTTAGAACCATGGTGAAAATTCTTGGTGCTGAGTTCAAACCGAAAGGCAGACAACGTAATTCGAAGACTTGGTGGTCGTAGATGAACCGGAAGAAGAATCTGGTTGAAGACAGGTGTAGTGGTACATGTAGGTACGCATCCTCTAGGTCTATGGAGACTGTCCAGTCGTTTTGTTTGAAGGACTACCTGATGGTTTCCAGGGTTTCCATCTTGAAGTGGGGGTTGTCGATGTACTTGTTTAGTGGTTTCATGTTGAAGATGAGCCGCTGGCCTCCTGATTTCTTTGGCCGGGTTGTGGCATCTGATGATTGCTCTTTTTGTGAGAAGAAGTGCAATTTTGGCCGAAAGGGATTTTGAAATTGGCGATGTGAAGTTCCTCAGAGGGGTGTTCGCTAGAGGAGGGTCCGACAGGAACGTAGGACGAAAGCCCTTCTTGATTATTGATAGAATTTCGGTGTTGCGAGTTAGCCTTTTCCAAGCCGGGTAGAAGTGGCGGAGTCTTGCGCCGACCGGGAAGCAGGAGAGCCGGGAGCAGTCATTGTTTGCGATGGGAGCTGCGGCCGCCGGGGGATGAGTAGTGGCTGCGGCGGTCGGGGGTTGCGGCACGGTTCTGCTGGCTCCGTTGGTTGGGGCGGGATCGTGCCTGCTGGTCTGGCCAAAAGGGCTAGTTCTTGTGACCGTTGGAGTTGTCGTTCCGAGTGGGAGTGGTGAAAGACGACGACTTGTTCCAATCTTCGGATGGGGTTCGTGGATTCGAGTGTTTGTTGGTTTTGTATGGGCGAAAGGACGATTTGTCTTGATGAAAGGGTTTGGGCTTGCGTGAAATGTCGAGGTGGGGCGCAAGGGTTGGGATCAGACCATGGAAGAAAGTGTCAAGCTTTATGTAGGGGTTGATTCCGCAGCTGATGTTTCGTTGATTTGCGGATTTGAGGGCCGATTCTCTTCAGATCAGGGTGTTGTTAAACAAAGCCCGTGTTGCCCAATTCAAGGAGTGGTAGGTGGCAAAGCTTGCTTTTTGAAACAGTTGGAAAATGAAGGACGAAAGGTTGCGAATTTCTTCGGGACTGGCGTCGGCCGAGAACTTCTCACATAATGCGTTGACAGCCGTATTGAGCACGTTGGCTTGGGAGGCGGTCCGTAGGCACAAGCATAAGCATTTGTCGTTGTCAAAGAGGACAAAGGAAGGAACTTCGATCCGTTTGGGGATGGTGAAGGCGGTCCCAAAATCCAGTTTGACTTCGCCGCAGAGGAACTCGCATTTCGGGTAGGTGTCGAAGTTCTTTGGGTTGGTGGCGCCATCTCCAAAAGGGCGGAAGAAGCTTGATTCACGGCCGGGTTTGGGGGCTAGAAGTTCTGTGTCCAATTGTAAAGGTTCACCTTTGCCCAGTAGGGAACCGCCATTGCGGAGAAGACAAGTCAGTAGAGTTGTCGATTGGCCTAGAAGGTTGTGGGGTTTGGCATCTTTGTCACAAAGGGCAAATCTGAAGCCAGTTTTGAGGCCTCTGTTAATGACAGGAGCGTCGACGGACTGGGACGGTTTATGCAGAAAGCAATCCGGCACAGTATCTGCTACCGTTTTGAGTAGTGACGCAAGGGGGAAGGTTGGGTCGTCGGTGTTGTCATCCATAAAGTGAATGTGCTTGGCCGGTAGGGGCGCTGATGGAGGGTCTTGTGGCCTGACGACAGGCGGCGTGGTGGTCGTGGCCGAAAGGGATGTTGGTTTTCGTTTATTTGCCGTGGAAGAAGGGATGGGAGAGTGTCGCTTGTGGCTGTCGTGGCTCACGGTTGACGCAACCCATTCTTGAGTGTCGGCTCGCCGTGCAGATGAGGAGCAGGATGGGGGAGGCTTTGGAGTCGATCTTGCGTATTGACGGAAGACAGAGTCGACTAGATTGTGGGCTTCACTGCAGGTGACGCTGTGGTCCCTGCGTGAAGACTTGGACGAAAGGTCAAGGGGAGAATTTGCGACAGGTAGCAGGTTCTGCGCGGCTGAAACTTGACGATATTTGCGTTTCACTTCACGGAAAATTCTTTGGCTTGGTGGAGGTCCTCTTCCAAGGCCGAAAGGTCGGGAGGAGGCGGAGTCCGTTTGCCGTCTTGAAATGGTGAGTCGTTTTCGTCGTTGACGACATAGGCGTCCCGGTCTAGGCCGGCCGCCCAGCGATCGTCACGGATGGAAGGCGGGGGGTTAGCAGGTGGAAGAACAGCATCCAAAGCCGGAGCGGTGGGCACAATCTCGTCGAGAGCAGAGCCGTCTTCGGCGGTAGCCATCTTGCGGGCGACAGAGACAAAATCCAAATTTCTGGACAAAAGGGCAGGAACCTCTGGAGGAAAATGAATGCCGGAACCGGCCACGCTCTTGCTTTATATAGAGGAGGACTGCAGACGCAGTAGGGACATGCAAGCAGGCGGCTACAAGCAACCGAAACCCAGTTGGTTGAGGAGAGTGGTTGTGAAGTCCCTGTCGACCTCCAGGAAGACACATCCACTGGGACAATGAATGCAAAATTAACAGCTTATGGATTTTTCCAGCAGCAATAAGAAAAACCACTTGGCTTGGTAACCCAGCATATCTCACACACACTAACCTTTGTACATAACGCACAATCCCTTTTTACATAAAGCACAATCGCTGTGCAGCGAGTCAATTTTCGTCTCCCACCGTCGACTTGGAGCTGAATGAATACTGAAGTGATCGTCCTTCTTAGTGAAATCTGAGCACTTGGGCTAGAACCACTGAATGAATTGTCTAAGGCATTCTAACTGAACTCCATTTTCCTCTGGGTTGGCTTCTCCTAGTGTAGATGATATTTCTTCACCTTCTGCAGGTTTGCTTGTTGTTTCAAATCTGATGAAGTTGAGGCTCCTGCCTTCCGTCTCCGAGCGTCTGGCTGGATCGGGAACTGATGGGCCTTATATTTGACAGTAAAGCGAGCGTCTGCTCCTTGCAACGTTTTAGTGTTGTTGCAGGTGTCTGGGATGCAGTTTTAGTGACTTAGCTGCGGGCATCTCGAGTTTGAAGAATTGTTCAAAAGTTTGAAACTGTGTATAGTAGTATGGCAGAGTAGGTGTGTGTAGTGGTACAGCACCTTTAAATCCCACACGCTGCCACCAGTTTGTAGCGGTGCTACTAGCTTTTAAAGGTGCTTTCTGGCTAGCCCCGACGACATCTGGTGTACTCTTCTAGCGACAGTTAACATAGTCACGGTGGCTGTTTACTTTTACGAAAATAGCCTGCTCTCTACTGTCCCGGCTGTGGGGGGGGGGGGTAGGGATTTCTAATGCCTGGGCATTCGAATAACTAACTACATTAATCAGATATCTATCAATGCTGCCACCACGTGTGTTTAATAGTGTTCCAGGTTTTAAAGGGTAGTTAAATTTTGTAAATTTTGAATGCTGGCTGTGTTTTCTTTACACAGGAGTAGATCGGACCGAACTAGGTACCCCCACTCTTGGAGCGGGGACCGCAGGGAATGCGATTTTTACATGGCTAGTGTTAGTGAAGTCAGAGGGTGATGGAGCACATCTGGTCGACAGGAGGTTGGGCCTGTCGCTAAGCAACGTGAGTAATAGGCCACCGAAGTTCTGCAAAGTGCGGACGGCCAAGAGAAGAAAGCTGCTGTGAATGGCTAAGGGAACATTTTCTGAAAAATATTGCATCCTGATTGGCAAAAGGCCGTTCGGCAAGTAGAGCAGTGTTTGAATGCATGAGCGGCAACAGAAGATAAAGCCGGCACTATTTTAAAACTGCTTGAATGGAAAGGCTTTTGAATGCAAACAGATTTTTCGTCAACTGACTGTGATATACAACTGAATCTATTTAATAGAGGATACCGTAGAAGAAATTGCCATTGGTCAGGGATCGTTGCTGAGATGTCAATAAATCGAAGTAAATATATATATATATATATAATAAAGAAAAAAGTAATTACAAAATTGCGAGTGCCGGTTTGGCAGTACGTCGTAAGTAAAAATCAAATGCTGCTTTATAAAAGGGTTTTAAACATAAACCAATTGGTTTATAAGTGCAGAATACTTATCCCCCCTAATAAGCTGAAGCAGTTAAGCTAAAAGTGGTTGATGCGTTCATAATAAAATCACCACAGCATGGCCACTGCCACAACCAGTCAAAAATAAAAACATCAAGCAACAAGTTTAACGTTTCAGTACATGTATAGAATACGGCAGTGTAATTGTCTAGCCACATGTGCCCCCAACATACACTAAGCTCTGGCTTTAAGCCCAAAAGAAAAAGCCCAATTTTACCTGGACGTAAGGTCAAAATTGGTTTCTATTGCCTAAATCAAAAAAAAAAATACATTAACTGTAAATTTCTGCATTCAGTTCCTCTGATGCTGTTACCCTAAACGAATCAAAACTCTCTATATACGCCCATCTGCGCATGTGTCGCACGTGCAGACCCTCCATAAATGGTGTTACGACGTTAGCCAACCACCTACTTTTCCTCTCGATATGTCAGTCATGATGGTGACTCAAGAGGGGAGGTTGGGTGGGTTTACGGGTAGTGCATATTTTCCCTTAGGCAATAGAAATCAATTTTGACCTTCCGTCCAGGTAAAATTGGGTTTTCTAGTTGCCGGCGAGGAAAATATAGACTACCTGTAAATTTCTGCATTTACAGTTGACCTCGTCAATGTAGGTGGTGGGCACCATCATGACAGGCCCCCAAGGGCGTGAGCTGGGTTCCCAACGAGATCGGATTGTTGTTGCATGAAGTGCGCAGAGGCCGCCAGGTTTTGATCTCAGTAGATTCATGCGCTAAGGCA
>JAHWFP010035201.1:35518-57636 GCA_023313725.1 Lithobius niger | reverse complement strand
CCCCCCCCCCCCCCCCCCCCCCCCCCCCCGCGTTAACCCTTTAAGGACGGGTGCGCCTAAATGCGCCCGCTGTTTAATAATGGTTTGCAGCTCTTCTACAGGTCAGATTGAAAACTTCCAACCAATTACAGTAAAACTAAAAATGGGATATGAACGCCAGATCATTAAGGAAAAAAATGACACAATTTTCATTCCCTTACTTCAAGTAGGTGAGAAGCTTTGAATTTTTTCTATAAGTCCGTTACGAGACCGTCGCGCAAATGCAGTCCTTAAAGGGTTAACAAAGCCAAGGCATTTAATAGGCGATTTACGGTATTACCTGGTTGATTTTTGTTTCTATTGCCTGTTGAAATATCCATTACTTTTTTTTAAAGCATTCTCCTTCTCCAAATGCTGTTCATTCTAGAAAAATTAAATCGAAGATGTCCTTCCGCGTCGCTACCTACTGCGCAGGTTTTCCTGCGCAGCATCCTTATATAAAAGTCGAAGCGGAGCGGCATTGCTCACTGTAAACAAGGTCTCGAATCAGACACCCTTGGTGAGGTCACCTTGACACCAGCGATCAAAAACCTGAGGGTAGAAAATCTTCAATTCACAACGAACACTTTTTTTTGTTGGCGCACAGACACCAAAAAGACCTCGCTACTCAACCTTGCATGTCTCCATGGAAAATGAACCAATTCGACCAACTTCTTCGGCCCGTAATAGCCCGACACATTCTCTTCAATTCCACGGAAACAGATCATCGAATTTCAACCTTAATAAAAAACTGCAGCAGTTAGAAAAATCGTCCAAACTGTGCCGCAGCAAACGCAACTTCCGGTCGCCATTTTCCAAAACTCTGTATATTTTGTAATTTATTCATTGAATTTCTTTTAGGCATAAAGCCAAACACACTAGCTTAGTTGTGCAATAGGAGGTGCTGCCATAACGGTACTTAACCTCACATACATGTAAGGATAACACCTAGAAAGATTTTGTTAATTTATAATTCGAGTGACGACTTTTGATATTTATGAAAAATGTCCCGACCATCAATTTCACTTGTCTGCTTCTGCAAACAGTTTAAAAACTAACCTAAATGCGTTATAGCATTATTTATTACTAAGCTGGTACATTTAATCTTTTATTTCGTGCACAAATGCACTTTAGTAAACTTAAATTCTTGCCATGAACCCTACCAGAGCTCTTTGTGCGTGTTAGTGTATTTTAACGGACCCAGTGTTTATTATATGTTTATTTGCTTTAAAATCTCCATCCAAAACTGCGACCGTAGCTACCATCCCAAAGTCAAACGCAACTTGCTTTTCCTTTTATTAATCGTACAGTAAAACTGAGCATCCCTTCAATTAAATTCAGTTTAAAAGGTTTTTCACTTTGTTAATAGAGTTAAAACTCGATATCACACCTTCTTTAACAAGCCTTGTATCCTTCAAAGCTGCTCCAAACAATCAGTTTGTAAAACCGCCCGCTCCTCCCACTTTCCATTGTTCCCTCGGCCCTCAGCCAATCAAGAGGGCGCAGCTCTCCTCGACATCCGCGCTTTGGTTGCCAGAATCCTCCTCTCCATCATAAAAACAACTGCCCCTCAGGAATCTCAAATCTAGAGGTAGCTACGCCGGTCGGGAGTGGCGATGTCACGGTTCGATTGTTGCCATGCCGGGCAAAGGCAGTTGGTTCGTATGTAACTTAGTTTAACTTAAAGTTTATCTTTTGGACTCTGAATTCAAAATTTATAGTTTAACTTAAAATAAACCTTTTGAAAGTAAATTATGGTCTGTTAAGCCATCGGCATTTAGGACGTTCACGGTCCCTTCCTAAAAACCAGCTTTTATTTTACCGTTTTCATTAATCTTAATGTAAACAAAGACCATTGGGTCAATTAGATTTGCAGAAGCGTAGTACTTCATGGAGCATACATCCCTTTTCTAATGTGAAACCCGATGGGGACGGTTTGATCTTTTGGGTGTTCCCTTTTGAAACAAAACTGCAAGGTCTACTATTATAAATCAACCGAGGCTGTTTGTAATTTAGAGGGCTCTTTTGCGAAATCCCCTTGCCTAAACCACTGTTTCTATTTGAAATTGTAAAACTAATTAAATCCAAGTTTAAGTGAATGAATTTAACTGTAATTTGTAAAACATGCTTTTAATTTAAAGCTAAGTTGTGTAAATAGCAAGCCCCAATTTGTAAAGTGTAACCTTTTTAAATTGTCTGTTGAAAATAAAACCAGGAGTTTTAAACGCCAGTTTGTTTGCCAATCTAATGATTGCTGGAAGTTAACATTTAGACAATTCTCTACAATTTAACTTAGCTAGCTATTTTCCCACCTTGGTAGCAGCGTTACCCGCTTTTTATTGCTAGTTAGGCCTATTTAATTGGGTCATCGATGCTCCATTCCCCATGCCGGGACTGTAGCAGTTGTGCAGTTTTAACATAAAAAGTACTAAAAGTCAACCCAGCGTGATAATAAGCAAGACCCAGTTTCACCAGATGTCGGCGATGTTACAAGCACCTCAGCCGTCGTAGCATCCGCTGCTACATCATCTTTTCGAACCTCCATTGTGCCCAGATGGCGACAAGAGGGGAGGAAGGTGGGACAAGGGTAATGTTTATTTTCAACAGGCAATACAAACCAAAATCAACCTGGTAATAAAGTGGTGTTAGTAAGCATATGAATCGTTCAGTTTGTGATACTAACCTGAAATTTGGCACATGTGCAGTTTTGCATGACAAAAGATACTGGATATAGGGCCAACTTGAAATCGTGGTTTATCGGCCACCATCTCGGAAAAATGGCGCCCGAAAGCAGTTTCTCTCAATTATCTCCTCAACGGTTCACTTTATCTAATTTTTCTTTAGAACCAAAATGAAAGAGGACAAAATTTCCAAGAAGAAAGGTCCTTATCATTTTCTTTGTAACTTCAACCGTTTTCTTAAAAATGCGTAATGAATATTTTGTTGGCTGTTAACGGTTGCGTTTAATAAGTTACTGGTACTTATTTTCCTTTGTTACATAAGAATATTCACTTGTGCCCCTTTTCCTGTTACTTTCACTTCATGAACTGTGTTTATCTTCAAAAATGGTAAGATTTATTTTGTATTTCAGGGGAAGAAAAGGTTAAAAGTATGGGAAGTTAACAGGACGGAAAGCCTACGGCTCAACAAGTGTCAAACAAATAGTATCAGTATAGGTTAGCGGTAGGACCTCTATCTTTGGTTTCAAAGGTCGTGGGTTCGATCCCCCGCTAAGGCAGTCTGACATACAAGTCTAAAAGGCAACGTAAATAGGTTTGAATCTGTATTTTTTTAAACAAAAATAAGGCCATGTCAGTATGGCTCAACAGTAGGAACTCGGCCTTTGGTTTCAAAGGTTGTGGGTTCGATCCCCGCTCAGGCAGTCTGACGTACAAGTCCAAAAGGCAACGTAAACAGGTTTGCATCAGTATCTATTTGAAACAAAAATAAAGACATGTCAGTATGACTCGGTGGTAGGACCTCAGTCTTTGGTTTCAAAAGTCGTTGGTTCAATTCCCCGCTCAGGCAGTCTGACACTTAAGTCCAAAAGGCAACGTACATGCTAAATAGGTTTGCATCTGTATTTCTTTGAGTATGGGAATTACTAACAAACTTAGTACTGGCATTACAGTCAGTATTGTCAGCTGAAATATGTCTGAAGCTGCATAAAAGCCCTTCAGTTTTTGGTCTTAAAAATCAATCACCGTCAATCAGTCTCACTTATAAAACAATGTCCATCTCTGAAGCATAAAGAAGTACAGTGAAGTTCTGATCCAGCGAGCATTTGTTGTGGGAGGAAACTACATTTGCAAGAAATTAGTTCGTGACATGCCGTGAAAGCTAGTGGTGAACTGGCCCAAAAATGTTGGTAGATTTCATCTTCAAGCTGCCAGCCCCAAGAGCCGGGTTTTGGAATTTAAGGGTTTTAAATCAAACACTGACCCCATATTATAGCTACTCACTCTAGATGCTGCAAAAGTGCTTCTCTTGTGGGAGGTAGCGATTCCAGGGGTCTTTGCTTTTTAGTAAACAGGTCCTGTCGTGCCTCAGTTACATCCTGGATACTACTGGTTTTGTCATACATCAAAATAACGAATCTTTCAATGGTTGACATCACCGCTGGAGTTATTTTGTGTTCCCTGTGGCCTTGAAGAAAAGCCTCTGTCAAATCTTCACAAATGTTCCAAGTATCCCATGTTGTACCTTTCCCAGCAAAGGAAGAATTACCATCACATCCAGTGAAGGAGTAGAATATCGGTAAGGCAAATGACTTTATCGGACCAATACCTTTTACTATTACATATTGTTATGTAACAAAGGAAAATAAGTACCAGTGACTATTAAATGTAACAGTTAAATGACTGACAAAATATTCATTATGCATTTCTAAGAAAACGGTTGAAGTTACAAAGAAAATGAAAAGGACCTTTCTTGTTGGAAATTTTGTCCTCTTCCATTTTTGTTCTGAAGGAAATTTTGAAAAATTGAACCGTTGAGGAGATAATTAAGAAAAACTGTTTTCGGGTGCCATTTTTCCAAGATGGCGGCCGACGAACCATGACTCCAAGTTGGCCAAATATCCAGTTTTTTTTGTGATACAAAACTGCATATCTGTGCCAAATTTCAGCTTAGTATCACAAACTAAACGATTTGCTCATATTGCGGAGCTTAGCAACACCACTAATACTGGTAATTTGGAGTTTCTAGTTGCCTTGAAAATACCCATTACCTTTTTAAAGCAATCCCTAGACTTTGTCACGGCGGCGGGCGCCATCTGACTCAAGCCCCCTCGGGTAGCGACCGGTTCCCTACACAGAATCCAAATTGTGCAAAGGGGTTATAGTACTCGCCAAGCAGCAACGAAAGGCCCGATCCGGTATACTCGCTTGGCTTGATGGGACATGTCAAGGTAGTGGGACGTGTAAACCGTAAGATGCCTCCAAGAGGCTGCTTCCATGATGTCGGTAATGGGAATATTACTGAAGTGAGCCCAAGATGTGGAGATTGCACAAAGTTCGTGGGTTGTGACCGATTCCTTCTACTGCACAGCTGATGTCGAGTGCCTCGTAGGCCTGTACGATGACAGTCTAAGCCAAGTGGCAATCATGCGTGTTGACGTTGAGCCTACTTTGTTACTGAAAGGTAAGAATAATTGAGTCCGTCCTCGGCAAATTGGTTTGGAGGCTTTTAGATAAAATCACATCGCTCGAACCGGGCATAGGGATCGTTCCTCTTCATCTCCTAGAATATTGGAAAGAGTGTATGATGAAAGGAGTTGTCCGTTCATCCAGTTTTTTGAGTTTTAGCACAGAAAGTCGTTCTTGGTCTGAGCGTTACGCCGGTGTAATCGTTTAGGAAAAAACAGTCTACTTCCGTAGCTGAGAGTGCTTGTAGTTCGCTGCATCGGAGGCAGGCGGCTAGAGTAACAAGAAACACCGTTTTTTTTATGAGGTGGCTGAGCCGCGAGGAATTCATGGGCTCATAGGGTGGGGACATGAGGGCTGTCAGAACGATGGACAGGTCCCAATCGGGGAATTGCCTGCGGAGAAGAGGTCTGTTCATCTGAAAAGAGTGGATCAGAGAAGATATTCTGTAATTAGTGAGAAGGGTATCGTTACCGGCTGCTTTAAAGACGGCATTCAGGGCGGATCGATAAACTAGGATCGTGGATCCCCTCAGACCGCTTTTGAATAAGAATGTTAGGAATCGGAGCAGGTCTGCCATAGGGGGACATATTGGATCAACCCTGTTCCTTGATACACCAATGAAGTCATCGTCGCCAGTGTCTGTCGTAATTTTGTTGGTAGAGGATCGGACGGCTCGCAAAGCGATGCGGATGGCGGCGTCCTCAAAAATGCCTGTTGCTCGGAGGAACTGGAGGATCAGCACGGTAATCGCCTGAGAGTGTTGATGAGGAGATCTAGGAGAGATGGGAACCAGGTCGCGACTGACCAGTTTGGGCAGATTAAGAGGAACCGACCATGAGAGGCAGCGATCTTGCGGAGGACTATTGGTAGGAGGCGGGGCGGGGGAAAGGTGTATGCGTACAGCTGATTCCAGTCCAGTGTTAGAGCATCCACGGCCCATGCTTGGGGATACGGGAGTGGGCTGACGAATAGGGGAAGTCTGGCATTGAACTTCGTGGCAAAGAGGTCGATTATTGGGCGATCCCAAATATTGAATAGGCCGGAACACACGGTTGCGTGCAGTGTCCATTCTCTTGTAGGTGGCTCCCGGCGGGACAGGGAATCGGCAATCACATTCAGGGATCCTGGGATGGAGTGACAGGAGAGACACAGAAGTGAATGCAGAGTTGAAAAATTTCGGAGGTGATGTGATGGAGGGGACAGAGAGCATGTGTGTCCCACCTCCTTTCCGGAGATAAACAACAGCTGTCGTGTTGTCGACATGGACCTGCACGGTGCGGCCCTTAACGTGATTCTGGAAGTGTTGGAGACTGCGGAGGACTGCACGGAGTTCCAGATGATTGATGTGTTTGGTTGTTCCGACCGGTCATGTGCCAGAGATGGTAAGGCTGTCTATGTGGGCTCCCCACCCTGTCAGGGGAGGCATCTGTGAATAGGTGGATCTGTGGAGGCGGCTCGTAAAGCGGAACCGTGACTGTCAAGTTGAGGACATCCATCCACCATGTGAATGTCTCGAAAGGGAAGGAGGGATCGATCCTCTGAGGCGGTAAGGGCGTTGCTTGACGCGGATCGCCCCACTGAGGGGGGGGGGGGATTGAGGCTTAATGGCGCGTCGACAACTTGGTCATTAGCGCCAACCTCAGTCACAATGCAGTGGTCCGGGTTGCCACTGCACCACACATTACAGAGATGTTATTCAAACCCCTAATCTAAATCTTGTCATACATCTGTACCTCCTGCAAAAATTGAAAAACACCGGACAGGAGGACAGACTTATCACCCAATTGACGCGCAATGTCATGCGGAAGATGGAAACGACGACGAACACCATCAAGATGGTGACAATCAACAAGGAAGTGCCGGACCGTAAGTGGCCGCCCCACTGAGCGGATCTGTAGTGGTGTAGAGGCCTAGCCATCCATTTCCGGTAAGGGAGGAGGTCCACAAAGGTGTCGATAATCCAGATGACGGAGGAGAGTTCCTGAGAGGTGTGGAGATGTGTTTGGAGAAAGGATCTGGTCGACCGACGGTGGTTCTCAATCCGTTCCGGGGATGGCATGACCGATGCTAGTTGAAGATCGAAAAATACCCCGAGGAAGATGAAGGACTGAGCGGGTTGAAGACGGGACTTTGTAAAGTTGATACCCAGGCCAAGATGATGAAAAAGAGACACGGCGCTGTGCAGATTGTTGGAGAGGATCGACAGTCGGGAGGAGGCAGGAGGCAGTCGTCGAGAAAGGCGTGAATGTGGATGCCCTGCTGATGTAGGTGTGCGAGGACCGGGTGTAGAATCATAGCGAAGATGCGTGGCGCGGCGTTTACGCCAAACGGAAGGCAGAGGAACTCGTGAACGGCTCCGTTGTGCAGGAACCGAAATAGGTGGCGGACAGACGCATGAAGCGGAATGTGAAGAGGTACGAGTCTCCGAGATCTAGTGACACAGTCCAATCGTGGCGTTGTAAAGAGTCCCAAATGGAGGACACTTTCCATTTGGAAGTAGGGGTTGAGAATGAACTGATTTAGGGGTTTTAAGTTGAAAATGAGGTGAGTTCCGCCTGATTGTTTGTTGTACAGAAAGATGCTGCTGTAGAAGCCTGGGCTGAACGGAGGTGGCACAATACAAACCGCTTCCTCCTGGAGGAACGTAGCTATTTCTGCTTGAAGAGGGGTTGGTGCTGGCGCTTCTAGCTCCCAAGGCGAACTTTGCAAATGAGGTGGAAATACAAAATTTGGCTTGAAACCGTTTGAAACGATTGAGAGGATCGTTGGGTCAGAGGTTACACTCTGCCAAGCTCTGGCATGAAATAGGAGGCGTCCCCCCACGACTCGTGGGGGCGGAGGAATGAAGGTAGTTATCACGACCCCTGGGTCGAGATTGGGATGAGGATCGCTGTCTTTTGTCCAGAGTAGAGGGTCGGCCCAGGGAACGATACAAAATTTGGCTTGAAACCGTTTGAAACGATTGAGAGGATCGTTGGGTCGGAGGTTACACTGCCAAGCTCTGGCATGGAACTGAACACCTACCCGTCCTCCCCATGACTCGTGGGGGCGGAGGAATATCAGTAGTTATCACGACACCTGGGTCGAGATTGGGATGAGGATAGCTTTATTCTGTGCAAAGTAGAGGGTCGGCCCAGGAAACGACCACGTCCGCGCCCCTGGGATCGGGAAGGAAGGGCGAGGCTGATCGAGGAGGATCGGCGCTTGGATGAGGAGGTTAATCGCTGGCGACGAACCTGGCGATTTTTATTGTAGCGAGGTTTATGGGATATATCCAAGTGTGGAGCCACCTCGGTGATTAGTCCGCGGAACAATGATTCAGATTCGTGGATCGGTTGATTCCGTAAAAGGTGACGGGTGGAATCGTGAAGATTCGGTGCAGAGGAGGAGCGTCGAGTTGAATAATGCTCTTGTAAACCAATTCATGGCGTGATAGGTTGCGAAGCAACTCTTCCGAAAAACTTGGTTGATGAGAAAGGCTAGTTGACGAGTGTCCTCCGGATGAGGGTCAGTGTAGAGACGCTCACGTAGCGCGTTGACTATGGTACTGAGGACGTCGGCTTGGGACGCGGCTCGAAGGCCTAATCAAAGGATGTGATCGTTGTCGCGGAACACGAAGACAGGAACAGCGGCTCGACGTGGTAAGTAAAGTGCTGATCCGAAGTCCAGTTTAGTGTCTGCAGTCAAGAATTCTGACTGGATCAAAATTCCTTGGACTGTGTCAAAGTTCCTTGGATTGGCTGTACCCTCTCCTATGGGACGGAAGAAGAAGTTTTCACGGCCTGGCGGAGGCGGGTCCTTATCCAATTCAAGTGGGGCTCCGCTGCCGAGAAGGACGCCGCCGGTCCGAAGGAGCGTTGTGAGGAGTTCGGAGATGGTTTGTATAAGAAGGAGCGTAGTTGATTGTCCGAGTAAGGGTGGCTGGTGCGGGAGCTGGTCACAGAGCCCAAAGCCGAATCCAGTGGCGAGGCCGCGGTTTTTGCAAACTGTATCGGAGTTCGGAGATGGTTTGTATAAGAAGCAATCCGGGATATTCCCCTTGACCGTTTTTCACAAGTCCGGGAGAGGGATTTCGGAAGGATCGGGATCCCCTTGAAAGGGTGGATCAGGCTGGTCCGACAGGGACGGATCGGGTGAGTAATAAGAATTACAGGGCTCGGATCAGTAACACCAGTCAAAAAAATTGAAATAGTGACTTTTCATTTCAAATAAGTGACCAAAAGTGACCAAAGAGGGAAGAAAATAGTTACCAAAAGTGACTTAATTTATAATTACAAACATCAATTATACCACACATAAAAAAAAAGTCGTTGATTGCGTTATTCATCATTGTTTAATTTAAACCAAACATTCTTACCCTTTTACATTCTAAAGTTAACATACTTTAAGCTTCACTTTTTCAGTTTTTTGTTACTACCATTCTTTGTGAAGAATGGCACCAGACTGCTGGAATGGAGCACCAGTCCGAGGCCCATCGGCCCCGGATGTCACATAAACTCACGCGGCGGCTCACCAGGGTTAATTTCAAAAACAGTGACAAAAAGAGACCAGAAGTGCATATTTTGGCAAAAAAAGATTAAATTGCAGGCCCTGCATTTTAGATTTTTTATAGTCAACGAAAATATACATTACCTGTTTTTATAGCGGACTTTGCCACCTGGAGGTGGGATAGGTTCGCTCAGTTTCCCCCCGACGTACACGTCAGCGCCCCAAGAACAAGTCTTTGGTGAAGTAATTCCTGAAATTACCTCAGCCAATTACACTGGTCGTGGAACCGGTGGAAGTGGATCGATCCGTAGTTGGACGGAAACGATGAGGTTGCCCAGTGAGGCAGGTTGGTGCGGTGAAGGGAACGTGGCTTAAGTAAGGGAACCGCAATCAGGAATTCACAAAAAAGTCCATAACGTTGACGCTCATTACTGTGGAACACTGCATCAAATTTACTTCCAACAGAGTGGAAATTCTCCATTCTGAAGAAGACTGCAGGCTGCAGTCGAAAATTTGCTAGATAAGGAACTATCTGGAGTGTGGAAGTAAGCGAATTAATGGAGAATTTCCACTCTGTTGGAAGTAAATTTGATGCAATCAGGAATCTTAACACCGTGGGGTACAAGATAGGAAATCAGGCGGTAGTGCCGAAAACGCTTACCTTGTAGAGATGATGATGTCGGATCTCGTCCGGTCGTTAGGGTAGAGTAAAAATTCCTCATCCGTTCGACGGACTTCAGAAACAGTTTGTGTGTAGGAACGAGAAGGAACGACGATGAGCACTGATGAATTTGAAGCACAGAAATTTGGATAGAGAACACTGTTTCTGGTGGGGAGAACGCGCCATGGCAATCAAAGATGTGTGGGAGGTCTTGACAGATAAAGCGGCTTAAGTCACTAATGTATGAACTCTGCAGTATAAGAGGCGAGGAACGAGTTTATGACGTCAGGAACGGGACGAAACAAGCAGGAACCTCACTGAAGTTATACGAAGGAACTGGCTGTTTTGAGATCGTGATTATTGTTGCTACTGTAATATGCGGAATCCTAAGGCTACACCTTTGGCTTGATGGCGGTAAGGGGAACATGGCATCACTGTGGTGGAAGAGGCCGAGTTTTCAGCTATACCATGAAAAACTGGTGAGTAACGTGGGGCGTAGCCATATTGGCAAACGGAATAGGAAGATATCTTGTGGAACTGATTTGTTGCCATGGCAGCGTTCCAGAGGGTCACCGTAGATGAGGATGGTGATACAGGAGGATCGCCGTCCGGAGTATGGGATGTTCGTTACAGACGGATTCTGGTATGGTGACGGTAATGAAGTAGGTTTATGATGGACGGAGTGGGACCAGGTGAACGTGCCTGGGTTGTTGTGGGTGCTGCCCGAAGGAGTCGGGTTCGAGACCGAGCATAGTAGTATGCCAGCCATGGTGGGGATGAAGGGATAGGCGACAGCAAGGCATGGCGAGCGCGAAGTAGCACATAATTGATGCGTTGGGAGTGGTACCGCCGGTGGAAAGTTTCGAGCTCGTTTGAAAAAGCTTCAGTAGAAGCGCGTAGGAAAGCATTGTCTGATTGTAAGGTGGTAGAAGATGCAGCGGTTTCTTGTAACGCAATTAACTCGGATTGAGCAGCGCGAAGGGTTTCTAGTTCCTTGACGAACCCGTTGATGTAGTCTAGGAGAAATTTCATATTGAAATCAAAATTTTTCCAGTTCACGTGCCGACAGATGGAGGTTGATCAGGGCGGAACGGATTGCGAAGGTTGACGGGAACGGTACAGTCTTGCAGGGTGAAAAGGTCTGAATGTGGCCGCAGGAAATGGCGTTGGATTCCGTGGTGTGGCGGCAGCTGCCGGTGAAGAAGTGCAAGCGGACGTTTGAACTGAAGGCTTGACACGTAAGAATGAAGCCTGTGGTGGAGCCAAGGGAGAGCGTGTAGTCTTGATGCGTACTGTGGGACGCATTCCGGACGTTCCTGGAATGGCAGGAACTTTGTTGGCGTCGGCGAACCGGGGACTTTTTGCGGGTTGCAATGGTGGTTGAGGCACTGAGGTCGGATTTTTAGTTTTTGTGCGACCGGTCTCACTTCTGTAAGTGAAGGAATATAAAGGTTTGTGGATGGGACCAGGATCGTGTGGTACGAAGCGAAGGGTTCGAGGCATGTCTTGAGACTTGCATGTCGTGAGACTTGTAGGGCTGTAGGCCTAAATAAAAGGGAATCGAAGACAACACAGGTTGCTTGGAAGGTGATATCAAGGCATGGAAGCGAAATTGCCCAGAAAGTTGAACGGCTGGGAATTTAGTAGGAAAGGTCTGGAACGACCGAAAGATCTTCAGCTAGACAGACAAGGGACCAAAGGTGGAACGAGGAAAGAAACAGGACCCGGCCTTGAGCTTAGACCTGAACCGTGAGGCAGGAACGAAGACCGGTGAAGCAACCGTAGGTGAAACTCCGGAATGACCGAAAGATTCCAGACCTGAACATGGAAAATGGATCGTAGAAACAAATGGTGCTGGGTCTGGCCAAGCCTGGGCCCAAATTATATATAGCTGGTTTAGTTAACATAAGATGCAGAAGGTGTCAGATGCAGAAGTTCCTTAGTGGCAGGACACAAAGGCGGTCGTCGGGATGACTAGGGAGTGGAACCGAGGAGGAACCAGTGAACCAAAGAACTCTGTTCACGAACTGGGTCTGGATGAACAATGCAGGCCCGGGCTTGATAAAAAATTGCCGAGTCGGACGATAGCAGCTGTCGGGTTGAAACCAGCGGTTCCCTGTCAGTGTAGGAATAGTACAGAGCCTAAGTGCTGGTGGAAGTGTCCGATGCCGCTTGAGAGATGCGAGGAATGCAACCGAAGGTGGAGCGCCTTCTTTACAACGAACCTCTGGATGATTCCATAGGGAATGCAGCAACTAAGGCCGGGAACGTAGCAGAAGGTGGCTGAAGTGGCTGCTGGTTCTGAAGGGAACGGACGACCGGGGAAAGGCCTGAACGGCAGTTCATTGTCCAGGGAAGACCAGGTAATCTGGGGCTGCGGAGCCGTGTAGCTCATCCGTCGCTGTCCAGATCCCAAAGGGGGAGGAGCAGTGACTACACTGCTCATTGGGAACCGAAATGGAACCGTGGCAGGCGACCGCGTTCTTTTTGGTAGGAACGCAGTAACGCCGTGGATGGCCGGAACGGTCTTACGACCAGGGAACCGGAACGAAGATGGGAAGCTCAAGGCCGTCAAGACAACATGAATGCCCTAAAAGAAATGATGACAAGCGGTCGGCCGTGCCGTGTTATGTAGCCAGCCCAAGCCTGCGCATGCGCAGTAGGTACAAGTCCGGCAGAGATACAAGCTCCAAAACTTCTAGGGGATAATTCTAGCTCAAAAGGAGAATCGCTATAAAAACAGGTACTGTATATTTTCGTGGGCTATAAAAACTAAAATTAAGCAGGTGCACGGCCTGCAATTTGAGTCTTTTTATAGCCGACGGAAATATACATTACCTACTTTTTATAGCGGACTTTGTCACCTCGGAGGAGGGCTAGGTTCGCTTTCCCCTCATGTACAAGCCGGCATCCCCGGGAACTAGTCCCTGGCGAAGACAACCCCCGAGTCCAAGACCAATTTCACTAAGAGCCGAAACTATTTGCAGGCTGAGGAGCGATGCACTGTTTCGGAAAAGGTTACATCCTAAGTGAGGTCAGGCAGTGCAGAAAAACATTATATGATAAAAGGTTAACAGAAGCAGAAGAAGGAACCGCAAGCAGGGGTCTTAACACCGTGGGGCACAAGATAAGAAATCAGATAAAATTCCGAAATCGCCTACCATGTTGGGAATGATGGTGCTCCCAAGTGTGAAGCGAACAGGCGGATGGTGCGTGTCGTCCTAAGTTCTTTAGTAAACTTGAGGAGTGGACACCGTCCGTAGGATGGGCTCTAGAAAGTGTGTGAAGTGGGCAGGCGGATGATGAGTGTCTTTATGATCAGAAGACGTGAAGAGTGGATACCGTCCGGATGACGGATCGTGGAAAGTGAGAATGCGTATGGCGAGCGCATGACGCGGCGAACTCGTAGCGGATGTGAGGAGCGGACACCGTCCGCAGGACGGACCGTGGTAAACTAGAAGTGTGGAACACAGTTTAGAAGTTGAATCAAGAAGAAGGCAGCTGGTTGGTGTAGGATGAGGATTGAAAAGAATGATTTTCCAGAGGAAGAAGAGACGCTGGTTGTTGAATGCTAGACACTTTGTAAAAGGGTGAAGGTATGGTTTGATAAAGCTGAAATTGTGAAGATAAGGTCCTAACAGGGAGGCGAGGATCGTGATTTTATCGTCCACACGTGGGAGGCGGATGAAGCGGAATCCACGCCGAAAATTGTTGTGTTGAGCAGGAGACAGACGGGAATGTCGTTTAGGGAAGGACAGGGGGCACCTAGCGCTACGCCTGTGGCCTTGGATGAAGGATTTTGAAGTGGTAAACAGGAAGAGGATGCGAGATTGGTGAGGCGGACGTACGGGAACGGGTGTATAGTTGTTTGTAGTGTGCACGGATGGTAGCACAAACATACTGCAGAAAGTGATGAAGACCAGTTGTTGAAGAGCAGTGATGAAGATCCATGTAGTTGAGGATGCATTGGCGTGAAAACTGTGTGCAAAACGCATGAGATGCAAGAGGGGCGGATGCCAAGCTGTCCGTTGTCATGCTTGGGTTGCTATATGTCGAACTTGTTTGTTTGTTTTTGTGTTTGAAACACAGTACAATAGAGGAGCCAACTGCGCATCCGCATTTAACTAGAAAGAAAGGTTACAACAAGATAGTGTCTTGTGCGTCCGGAGGATGCTTACAATAATTGAAGGCCAGAAGGGTAGGGACGGCAACGGTAAAGGAGCTTCTTGGTAAAGCGCAGCTAGGAACGGCGATGAAGGTATGTCCGCAGGACGAGGACGAAGCCGTGAACGGATTGTGGCAGAAGACGGGGAAAGTCGTAGACGTCGAGTATGGGAACGGGCACAGTAGTAGGTCCTCCAAGGTGGAGATGCAGGAATTGATGAAACCCAGGCGTTGCGTGCACGCAGCAGAGCCTAGTTCACACGAAGGGAATGACAACGACGGTTTATCAGTTCGAGCTCATGGGAGTATGTATCGTTGGCAGCACAGAGGAGTGTCTTTGTGGACATATGGCAGGTATAAATCGGATGGTCGTCCTGTTGCTTGTGTAGCAGGAATTGTATGGAGTGTCAGGAACGATGCTCCGAGGTGTAGAAAATGTCCCAAAGGCAAGTGGGATGTGGTGGACGCGTCTTCTCTTCACAATAAACAGCAGGTCGCGTTGCTGTGGGAAGGGATGCTATGGGAACAGAGGATGATTGTGAATGGAAGTCTTGGAGGGATCAAAGCGTCGGTCCGAGATTGGAATAGGCTTTGCAGGAAAAGGGTAGATCAGTGTTTGCAGCAGTTGACCAGATGCCAGTGATCCGTAGGGGTGCAAGCGTCTCCCCCCCCCCTTCCCCTGTTACCAAACGGGTAATGACGGAGGACATGAGGAACGTGATGGTTAAAAACGCAAGTGTCGTGAGGAAAGAAGCGCAGGTTGGGATGTGTTGGTGGCAACGAGAAACGTGGAAGTCGGGATGGACGTGTTAGGGACACACACAACCAGGCAAGGCCAAAACTGGCCGCAGAAGAGTGTCTCAAAGGAGCGTCCCAAAGTTGAGGGGACGTAGGAACAAAGGAACGTAGGGACGTAGGAATGCAGGAACGTAGGGACGAAGGAATGGAGGATGGGGCACGGGGATTGGACCTGTAATGGAGCAGTGATTAGCACTGCTGGATAGGTCGAAGACAGTCAAGTGGACTGCAGTGTCAGAGTACATATTAGAGAAGATGGCTGCGCAGTAGGATGCGCAGATGGTGACGGCGTGGAGGGATAGCATATCCTTTGGCTAAGCAACAGCATCCAATGCCGGAGGGAAGGAAGGCGAAAGCTGATGGTAGGCGGTGAAACGGCCCAATCCAAGAAGGCTGCGCAGAAGCAATGCGCAGTGGGGAAGGGGGCCGAGGATGAGGAACAGTGCTCATCCAAACTGATCTGCGTGTCTCCCAGATACAACGATGACACGAGCCGCCCTGGACAAGTACCAACGGGAATGGCGGCTAGTGTAGTACTAAATGTTGAGTGACCCCGGAAGGGGAACGGAGGATGGGAGAGATCCCAAAGGGACGGCCACAGCGCAAGATGAACTTGGGACGGGCGAAGAGGAACTGTCCATAACAGAACGAAGAAATCCCATTGATGTACTAGCGGGGAACGGGATGTCCACCACTGAAGAAGGAATGAAGGTAACGTTCAGCCGCGGGACGGCGGTATGCGGAAGGGAACGTGGGGAACGAGACGGCCACCACTGAAGTAAGAATGAAGGAAACATTCATTCGCGGGATGGCGGGAGGCGGAGGTAACGTCCATCCGCAGGACGGCGGTATGAGTTTGTTGCATCCGCCATCGGAGGCAAGACGCTGATGCTTCATTATCGTTGGTAATTGGATGAAAGATGTGGTTATCCATGTTGATGTAAATATGAAACGTAGGACGGTGTCGACGTGCGTTGAGGGTAGTACACGGTACAGCGTGTAGAAGGATGAGGACCACATTCCGGACCGACAAGAGGCAAGAGATGAAGTGGGAACAGGTCCCAAGCCGACTGCTTGTCGAGTCAGCCTTCATGTCATATTTATTTATTATTTTTTTTTTTGAGAAAACAGGAACGGAGCCAACTGCGCATCCGCAGTTAAAACGTAGATTACAGAGTGTCAACACCAGGTTCGTCCAAAGGAATTTTGAAGGCAAGGAGGTGTGATTACGGACGTGCAGGAAACACTGCAGGAACGAACGTGAGTGATAGTACAGGACGAGTTGAGGGACGCCTTTCTTGAGTGTCCTGTTGATGATGACGACAGAGCAACTTTTTTTTTTTGAGAAGGCATTCTAGTAGAGACCATTCTTTGGCTGCAGCCAGATAAGCTATACGTAATCTGATTTTCAGCAGACTTTGTTGCGACACGTAGGATGGAGCGGTCAAGAGAAATCAACTGTTGACGAATGGGCCATACGAAGGTTGTTCATAGTTGTTAGAAAGTGGACATGATGTGGCAAACAGAAAAGCAATGTTAATGTCCAGGTGGGCGAGGCCGTCCGTGGAAGTCGGCAGGCCTGTAGAATGGAGGCCCGTAAACTGTCGAAGAAGGGCGCGGGGCTCATTTGGCCCTGCTCCAGAAGGTGGAAGGCGAAGATCTAGCCGAACACACCCAACGACGTAGGGCCCATATGATGTCCCCTCATCGGGGACTGCGGCAACGTGCCGAGTGGTCTGGGATCCAGTGGCGCAGTGTCTTGTAAACGAGGATCAAATGGTGAAGCGATGAAGGCCACAAAAATGGCGGGCCAAAGAGATGATAATCAGGAATGACAGAAAAGCAGGAGCTCAGAGGCTGCGAAGTACGAAGGGCAGAGCGACCAGGCACGATGCAGTCGGCTTCGAAGATCAGAGCACGAGGCCCTAGTATGCCGGTAGGAGATAGGAGGCGATGTGGCGCCATTCAGTGCAGTGCCTTAAAATGCGAAGGGGGGTAGACGAAGAGTCCGACGAACAGTGGCCATCGGACGAAGGGCGCCGGCTTGAAGAAAACACCAAAATCCAAAAGGTGACGAAGAGGCCAATGAAGGTCGTCGGGCGATGCCTTGGGCCTAAATTCGAGCAGGCGCACTCTTGTTGCACAGGCCTAGTGAGATTATGAAGGATCATAGTTGTAGCAATGAAAAACAGCATGTCCGAAAAAAAAAGGAGATGGCGCCGGAGCCCGTGGCCAGGCTTCACGAAGTTTTCAATGGGTGCACCTGGTGCTTGGTTCAGATGCGGTGGAACGAGTAGGGGCAGCCAGTGGACGGCTAAACCATGGCCCACGAAAGACATTGGGCTGACGAAGAAATGGTCGTGAGGACCAAAGACAGGTGGATGGCGCACCCAGAAGACATCAGTAGTAGTTGGTTGGAGGAAAACGGTCTCGGAAGGAAGACAGGGACTGTTGAAGAATGACTGTCACTTAGAGAATAACAGTCGTCGTACGTGACGAGGCAGAGCCGTTTGTGAAATCCTTGGTGGCCGAGAGACTCTCGACATGGTGGACGGTGGGCCGACGGAGGCGCCAAACGTTGAGGACTAGCTAAATACATGGGCACATGGGCGCTGCGATCAATCGTTGAGGACTAATGAAGTACATGGGCGCCTGGGTGCATACGCATATGGGTGCTGCAACCAATCGTTGAGGAGTCGTGAAGTACATTGGCGCTAGTGCAAACTGCACAGGCTCATGGGCGCAGCGACCAATCGTTGAGGACTAGTGAAGTGAATGGGCGCTTGGGCGCATGGCGCCAGAGAATGGCCACGGCTTCTGTGGAGTCAACAGCAGCAGTAACACGTGGTTAACCATCGACCCCAAATTAATTTGGGACAGAAGAGACTGTGGCCAAGGGCCCAAATCCTACGAAGGTCAATGCGGGTGGAATGGGGCGATGGCGCCTACGATGGTCCAAATTTGCTGAGATGTTCCAATGTCTAGGGGATCTGGAGCGAGCAACCACGCGTGGTGGTGCCGTAGGAAGAAAGATGAAGTAAGGTCCGACTCGGACACTTTTATAAGAAGACCTGCGCCCGCCCATGCATAGAAGGCGAGCTATGAGCTAGGCAGGGAAACCAACAAGTTTCGCTAGGGTTGAACATCCCACAGGAGAGAAATGCATAAAAGGCAGGTAATGGATATTTCGTCGGCTATAGAAAAAAAAATTTGTTTATGTAATTTTTTAAGACTACATAAATGAATAGTTCAATAAAGCAATCAATACCTAAAGGTTTTATTGTCCAGTACTTCTCCTCGAGCAATCCTCTCTGCTTGCTCAACTTGACGTTTTGTAATGCTTTCGTTAGATGGAAAATTCCTAGAAAGAAAAAAAAAAGTATTAAGGCCAATAAAAAAAGCCTAGATCAAGCCTAGATTACTAAATTGGTGTATTGGTTGAATAAGTGTACCAATGGTCTTCAGCCATTTATTTAAAGACGTGATGCACATACTTTTAAGTGTAATTTTATGAGTAAGGTATTTGAATTGTGCATTAATTTCTGATTAAGGATGAAGGAGTATGGCTTTAAAACACTTTGTTTTTAGCTATCCCTGGAACTTGGAAGAGGCTAGACTTCGGTTGTAGTTTTTACTGGAATGGCCTCTTTAATGTAAAAACACCTCTACATTCTCAAGGTTTTCAGTCGGGTTTACTGTAGGATTCTCACCCCCACCCCCTCCAACTTTTTCGGCTAGATAATGATAGAACATACTCCTTTGCAGCCATTTCGATTTCAGGGTGATGTCCCTCACAGCTTCCGTACCCTGATAACTATGCTCATTCCGTCCATTTGCAGCCTCTGAGCACTGTTTGACAGCTCCAGTGTGGACAACATGGACAATTTGAGCACCACGAGAGTTCACCCAGACATGAGTTGATGCCGAACAGGGTAGAATTCGCAATTCCACAACGGAACCGATTCAAGCGGTAGTGACGGCAAGCAAACGCCGCTGCAGCACTAAGACCAAATCAGCGTTTAACACAGCAGTCAGTGTTACTTAGTGTTTCTTTTGGGTATTCCCGAAGTGCTGACATAAAGAAGGCTGCATTCTTTGGTCCACCCATGAGGTAGAGGAGTGAAGCAGCTACGGGAATGATCCCAGTTCTAAGAATACAATTGCTTTTCCTCCAGTTTCCTCTGATCATCTGTCACCCATAAAAGGGGCACCCACCATTCTGTCGTCATCTTTGAATTACGGGTTCAGACCCATACAGACTAAATCTCTGATGGATTTTGTACTGAGTTTTAGGGAAATCCATGTTGGACACAATGTTGGTAAATATAAAGAAGGTACGGCTTGTTTAGTATTTAGTACTTTTTTAAAATAGGCTCGACCCCAATCCTTAGACCATGGGCGATTTGAAGAACTCTCGTAATATCAACTTACATGGGTGTGTTCATTTTCGTTACACTTATTTTTTTTTTTTGGGGGGGAAACCGTCTGTGAGATTGTAACTCGTTTAACTGGAATTAATCCTTTAAGGACGGGTGTGCTTACAAGCGACTATTCCCTCCAGGACAGGAAAGCTCGAATGTGAATGGGATGGCCGAAAAGAAGCCCAAGAGATCAGCAGGAAGGACCTTGTCAATGACAAGGGATGCAGACGAAAGGTCAACAAAGGTAACAGCCTGTCTAGAGGAATCCATGAACGTTTGAACAACAACTGTCGGTCAGTGAGACGACAAACGACAGGAGGTTAGGCCAATCGAAAGGGGCTCCAAGCTGAACTTGCACGACAAGCAGCAACACAATGCGACGAAAGGCCAGCAAGTCGGGAAAGGCACGGGGCGTCCGCACACGTCGGACGCTAGAGAACGAGAGATGAAATGCGGCCACACCTTGGCGCTTTTATAGGATGGGTGCGTTACGCATGCACACAAGGGTTACCGAGCTGACAGTAGGCCTATAAACTTTAAAATCTAGGGAAAGAGCATTCGAGAACAAGAATGCTAAAATTATATATAATGTATACTTTCGTCGCCAAGAAGAAATACAACGTTAGACGAACTATTGGTGCTAGTGTTGCCAGATTCCTCCAAATTGATTTGCACAAAGAGGGTCCCAAAATTGGTGGGTCAGACAAATGCTTTTTGAGCTTTCGCATTAAGATCATGACGAATCGTCAGCAGCACTCTTAAAAATGCCAAATTAACAACATTACACGGTCTCAGTGGTGAAAATGCTTGATGAGCTTTCGCATTACGAAAATGACGTATTGTCAACATTAAAGAGGTCTCAGGAGTGCAAATGCTCTATGAACTTTCATATTGTGATGATGAATTGCTAGTTGCACTCATAAAAATGACAAATTAGCAACATTAAAGGGGTCTCAGGAGGTGCAAATGCTTTATGAGTTTTCATATTGTCATGACGACGAATTGCTAGCTGCACTTATGAAAATTACAAATTGGCAACATTAAAAGGTCCAGAGCTGCAAATGCTCTTTGAGCATTCACATTGTGAGAACGACGAATCTTTTAACTGCATTCATGATGGCATGAAAATGACGAATTGGCAACATTTTGAGGATCTCAAAAGGGGGGCAGGGGGGGGGGGGGTCGGTGTTGTTAAGGATATTAGTCTTAGTGACACGGTGAGTTTTGGTGATATAGAAAAACCTTTAAACAATCAACTGTCATTATTACTGGAGTGTTTTGAACCAAACTTTGATGTATTGAGAGTTTTTTTTTGAAAGTTTACACCCATAACCGTTAAGGTTCGTCCAATGAGTTAAATGTCGAACAAATATCCAGAGTTTTTTAAGTAGCAGCAAAGACTGCAGGTGAGTAAAATTTTTGATTTCTCTAAGTTAGGCATTTGAATGTACTTCTCAGTGGACCACTATGCTGGGATATCCGTCTGACCCTATAATGCTCAGTTACATTCACAGGTTGGCCCTTACGGCTGAGGGACGTTTCATTGCCTTCTAGTTAGGAAAATGGTAGTACGTTGTTTTCCTATAGGAAACGTCATACTACCCGGATATACTATTTAGCACCCCATGAGACCGGATATACTATTTAGCACCCCCTAGGACCAGGTACATTATTTAGCACCCTCTAGGCCCGGCTTTACTATTTTGCTATGTAAAATGACCTTGGTTAACAATTTCATGGTCATTATGGTGTAAACTAGCCAATCATTAATTTTGGGGTCAGGTCCTTTCAGATTTCAAATTTGTATTCTTCCCACGCATATCGCTTTAAAAAAAGAGACATCATCAGAGGCGGACTGGCGGCTCAAGAGGCCAGTCGGGAAGGTGACGGCCAGAGGCCACTTTTTTTTAATTCTTAGGGCAAAGCCAGGGACGTAATAAAGTGCACTTGGCTGGGGTGGGGGGTTAACAGGTACAATTTGTTGACTCACCCACCAGCTAGGGGTTCTGGGGGAGCGTTGTGATCTCCCCCAGCGGGGAAGCTGACGGAATTTTAGGTATTCTACGGCCGTTCCTGGCTTAAAATGACACGTATTAGACATTGCTTAGGGGGCCACAAAAATAAAAGACAATAAATGAACAGTAGGGGAACACCTTTTTTTTTTTGTTTGAAATCCCTTCCCATGTCCTAAATTTATTTTTGGTGGCTTTAGAAGAATGCTGAATCCTAAGTGATTTAGCCCTAGTGATTAATAGGTCCTGGTTTTGGTTCAGTGTTGTGTTATGGTCAGTGTTCAGTGTTATCCTAACACTGCAGTTAGCATATTTTGGTGTTTCGTGGGGTGGGGACTTTTCAACATAGTGTTTGATGCAAATAATAAAGGGCGGAACCAGAACAAAGTTGTGGGGGGGGGGGGGGGGG
>JAHWFP010035201.1:21523-35418 GCA_023313725.1 Lithobius niger | reverse complement strand
GGGGGCCACAGGCCCTTGGGCTTCAGTCTCTTCGGCGCCTTCCTTGGATCTGCCCTCGACAATAATTTAATCGCAATTTCCGCATTTTAAAGCATGGAAATAGGACCTAAGCGTAGTCAAGGACACAAACTAGCTAGAAGTGAAAGAAAGCGAAAATTGAAAATTTAAGCCCTTCAGCTAAATTAGTCATGGCGTGAAGATGCTAGGCCAGGCCTTAGTATTTGTTAAATTCGGTCATGTGACTCATTGTATTTTTGCTGAGATGCTTCATTTCTCATTTTTCCTAACTGTGGGAATCACATAACAATAATCCGATACAGATCATGCTCAATGGGCTTGCACTGCAACTTATAAAAGTAAGGAGTAGGAAAAATTCAGGGCTTACCTTCTTAAGCTTAGATAGCCTAAGTGTCAGTCATTTAGCTAGCTACAGAAGTTTTAGTTTTACCACAGAAATCCAGGTTCTTTTGACCGGGCGCAGATCGGACTCTAACTAAAGTGTTTCTAACTGAGATGGCCTTCCAACCCTCCTGACTTTCGTTATATATAACCAATTTTGACGGTTTCGTCGTTTTAAAGCAAATTGAAGATTTCTCATCGGTTCTCTCATTCCCGTGACAGAAGAACGTCAACTTCACTTCATCTTTGTCTTATAACTTTTATGGCTAATAGCAACCGAAGGATCCGTGTGTTAATGTCAGTTAATGAAATCTCTCCATGCATTCTGTAACTTCATGAAGGGCGTCTTTCGCGCAATATGCAGGTGCAGCTACTCTTTCATTCATTCATTACTCGTGATGGCGTAAGAAACCGCAACTAGTAAACTACGGCCTTCTGTGGTTAGTCGTACTTGGAGGACAAAAAAGGCTTTTACATAACCAACGTTGCTTGCAAACTGAGAAGAGTTAATTTAGTAAATACAGCCGAAAGGTGTGCAACGTAGCAAGAATAAATAGAGTAACCGTGTATTGCAAAAAAAAAAAAATACATATATCTAAAATAACACACTGAATTTTCTTTTTAACTTGTTTATTTCCGCTGAGATGCCACTAAGGCGAGAGGCCAGTCGGGAATTCCCCCCCCCCCCCACCCTGCCAGCCCGCCTCTGATCATCATGGATTCTTGTTCAATTATTCTCACCGGCAAGACTCTGATTTGAGAATTAATCTAAACACGCCCATTTATTTAGACTGAAAAAAGTTACGAATTGGCCCTGCTTAATTTAGACACATACAACAGCATTCACAACATCACCTCAATAAATAACGAAATTCAGTATACAACAGATGCTGGTGCCACCAGGCAGAAAGTGTTAGTAACTCCCGGTGCTTACGAAATTGAGGATTTGAATAAATTTCTCAAATCAGCTACAGATGCAAATGGTCACAGCAAGGATGCATTTCAATTCTTCCAAATCTAAACACGTTAAGAACCGACTTGATAATTACCGACGGCGAACTACGGAATATCCTATTCTTACCTAAACAACGACACTCAATCTACTTTATACTCCTTTTATCCCAATTCCTCTCCCGGTTTTAAAATCATAGAGTCCCCTCATAATTTAATTTACCTCCCGGTGACTACCAAATTATTCAGAAATATAAGAGTTTGGCTCACTTCTCAGACCAATGCGGCATTGGATTTAAGCGGAGAGACGATCACGGTGCATCTTCATTTGTTATCTACGAGTTAAATTTAAAAGAGGACAAAAATGCTTGTGTTTGGAAAAAAAGGGAAAGTACTCTTTCTTAATTTTAACTCTAATAACAAACAAACGGTTTGGCGCCAAGAAACAAAGCTTCCATAAAATTTATAACACCACCCAGAAAATGAGCGTAGAAGAAGATTACTTAAAAATCAACGAACCTTTGGTGTGCAATTCATCAGTCGAGTGTTACACGTACCACGAATACAATCCTATTGTAGGCACCAATCTCAACAATGTAAATTCAGAAATCCGAATACATGTAGAAAACCAAGATTTATTTCTGCATGTTGCCAACAGTTACCTCCTGATTAAAGGGAGGTTGCTGAAGGACGATGACTCGGCTGACGCTGACGTAGCTGCGTTGATTAATAATGCTCCCATGTTCCTGTTTTCTATATCAAATACCATCTTGGTGATAAACAAGTCGACGAGTTAAATTATCCGGGGTGTTGAAACTCCGATGAAGAGACTGCTCACTTACGGCTCGGCGGAACAACTGGCTTTGCTCGGCCAGTGCTGGGCGTTGGATAACGCTGCGTCAGTCGCGGCTGAACTAACAGACAACTTGAGATTCAAACAGCGGCATGTGTCCATCATCGTTGAAAAAACTCACAAGGGAAGCTTTACCTTCGCCATCCCATTGAAACACGTGATGGGATTTTTCGAAAATTATGATAAGCTAATCTACGGAACTAAACACGTGCTCACACTCATGCGAGCGAGTGATACAAATGTCATCTTCAAAGCCACGGCAGCAGCCAATGGCAAAGTCGTACTAAATAACATCAGCTGGCTCGTTCCACATGTCACGGCGTCGACCACGGAGCGACCGTGGATTTAGGATTTAGGCACTGGCATTACGATAGCTGCGTGCTCCCTCAAAATACCAGCTTCACTTGGCGCGTGCTGACTACTTCCGTGGTCGAAAAACCTAGGTGGATAGTTCTAGCTTCTCCAACTAACAGGCAGGAATCCTTAGTCAAAAATCCTGGTGTGTTTGACCACTGCAGTCTGCAAGATGTTCACATGACTCTAAATTCCGAGCGTTATCCGTTTCTCGATTTAAATACTAATTTTGCCGCTAGAGAGTACGTTGAAATGTACAGAATGGCGCAGCAATTTAGGCAGCTTTGATACGATACCAACGATTTGAGTTTTGACTTGCTTCAGTTCAAGAAAGCCTATCCTCTCGTGGTGTTGGATTGTTCCAAACAGTCCGAGAGGCTTCAATCGGGAATCGTGGACATACAAGTCAAACTGAAGTTTAGAGCAGCCGTTCCAGCTAATACCACCTGTCACGCTCTGCTCATTGGCGACAGGAAAATGAATATAAAATTGGATAGAGGCAAAGTCGAAGTTGTTTACTAAATAATAATAATAATAATAAAGATATTGCGCTTAAAACAAAATCGGGGGAAAAAATAAAGGCATCTTTTTGCCGTTGGCATTGCTGGGACCGATTTTAGCCGGTATTGGATGGTTGGCAGGAGGGACTGCAGAGATTGTATTTGCCTTAAAAAAAAAAGAACAAAACGACGCACAAATTCTGGCCGAACTCGTGCGACATCACAAGCAAGTGGAAAGATCCGGCTCCAAAAAAAATTAAGAAAAAACGAAGCAAAAAAAATCGCCCCGTGGCAGAGGTCTTTACTTACCCAGGGTTTAATCAACTTTGATAAACCTTTAACGAACTTTGATTTAAACGAATTGGCTAGAGTGATGAATAATCCAATATTTAGAGGTACTTTTAGTAAAGACACGCTTCCCTTAAAACTTTGGCTTTTTGGTGAAAACGGAATCATAAACTTGGAAGATTACCTCGATGGAGAAGGAAGTCACTGGGTCGCCTATTCCACCGTTTCGGGTGAACCCTGTTATTTCGATAGTTTTGGCACATGGGTCCTCCCCGGTCCGTATCAAACTACATGGGGCCGGGAATTAAATACAATTCGAACGCGAACGCGTTCAAAATTTTGACCAGATTTGGTGCGGTCACTTTTGCCTATATTTCCTTAGTGCCTCCTCTAAGGCTCGTAATTACGAAGCTATTTTGGATACGATGAGACGAGTCATCTATTGAAAAGTTACGTGCAAATCTAACTGGAAATAAACGTCTTCTGCATGAAACTCTTCGAATGCCTGTACCATGATGGGCAAATTTTTTTCTATTACGTAAGAAATTTTGAAAACGGTAGCAGCTGAATGCTCGTCTTTTAGTTTAGTAATGTAAAGTGCTCTCGTTCCTATTTTACATTTAGCCACTAGTGCAACGCTCGGATCGCTGCAGTATAAAATCACTTTGTGAATTAAACCAGAACTTGTACGTACGACGCTTGAGAGAAGAACTGAATTAACGAACCTACCGTCTGTTTTTTCCAATGGGCTTTTCATGCTGAAACTGATCAGCATGAAACTGTTTTCATGCACAAATTTCTTCGTAGCAGTATCACTCGGTAAAGTAGGTTCGCTTAGATTTCGAATTGTTTGCGGCATTAAAGTATTCTTTCTGCTCATCTTGTAACAAGCAATTGTTATCGACAAATACTTTAGTAGCAGCATCGCTCGGTAAAGTAGGTTCGCTTAAATTTCTAATCAGCTTGTGCGTTGCGTTGAAGTATGCTTTTTGGTCGTCTTGTAATAAACAATTCCAATCAATGTACAATTTTAATGCCGCGTCAGCAGCGTGCTTGGGGAAAGCTATGTCCTTAATTTGCTTCTCCCTTCGCGCCGGAAGTTAAAGCAGCTTAGGCGGCCATGTTAAAAAATACTACCGCAATTTATCACAGCAACGACCCAAATACTCGTAAACCGAAATCTAATCGTAGTACTAAGTACAAGTCTATTATCGCTCCGATTTGGGAAGACATAAAAAAAAAGGAACGGGCATGGTTAAAAAAGCGGGTTATTCGAGCAGAGTCGATTATAAATATTACGATAATCCTAATGATTTGATTAAAAGACAGACTTTTGTACAAATCTAGTTTAGCCGGCCACGACGAACATAGAAACGAGATGGTCGAAATTTTATCAGAAATACGGCAAAGACAAATCAGAACTGCTCGGGAGAAAAGGGTGGCTTATCAAAATTTAGGTTTAGGTTAAAAAAAATCTATACAAAATAAAGAACCATGGAATCAAAAAATATCAAAATGAGGTACTGTGTCAAATGTAAACGTCACACTTCTAATGGTCCAGAACCGTCCATTATTATCATCGTAAAAAATAAACCTGTTTAAACCAATTATAGTGAGAGTCGATTTGTTTCCTCTTGCGAAGACAGCGATTGGTATGGCTACTAATTGTCTAACACGTGTGAATAATTACCCCTCCTAAGAATACAATCCTAACACCCAAATGATTTCTTGGCCGCGGTTCCAAGACGCGTATGCAACCGTAAAACCAGTGGTCGCTTGCATTTCTAGCTTTTTTGCCTCAATCCCCCCGTCCCCCCATACATGTTTTGATCAACTGCGTTGGATGGCATGGCAGCGCACATCACTCAATTAAAGACGAGCCCACTACGATTCTTCAATCGGTTTCATTTTAAACTGTAAGTTTAATTAGAACACTAGTGAACTGAATCAACATTAAATATATTCAGCACCGTTTGGCAGTTTTACGATACGGGAAGCCTCCAAGCCGTTTAGTCTCGGCGTTTTGAACATTTAAGTTATCTAACTGCGACGCACAGATTTCTGCGACGTTGCCACGTCGCACAACTGATAAGGATGAAATATCTAGATAGCACAGTCATTGCCCAAAAGTAGTTTTATAAATTTGTGCCCCCCCCCCCCCACTTCCGTCCCCTGACAACAACAAAAATGTCACACAGTAGAAGTTGTTATATTTCTCCTTCCCCCTCCAAAAAAAATACTAAGCATTAAAGTCATGAACGATTGTCTAAACAAGTAGCCCAAGTCTATGCTAATTTCGCATGCCGACATGACTATACAAGCTTGTTATCCAGTTCATAAGAATCCAGTTCGTACGGACATCGGTGGAGCCGCGTGCCTACGTCAGTGATCTGTGCAATAATTTGCCATTCATTGGTCAATTGGTGGTGACATCAGCCGCTGACGAAGGCTACATAGTTCCCAGTAATTGGTCGTGGACGGATGACGTCAATCGGCTGAAGAAAAAATAACGAACTTCGTACGTTTGCTGCGAACAAAAATCTTTGATTATGTCTAGCGGAGGATTTCCCCAACGGATTCGACCGATTTTCGAACTTAGACCTAGAAATGTGCCAGAGAATGTGTGTGCAAAATTTGACAGAAATCCGATAATTCGTTAAGACGTTATAGCGCGAAAACACAGACAGACAGACACCCAGACAGACAGACAAACCGTTCGCATAAGAGTCTAATCGACTCTAATAACCGACAGATGCAAGTTGTATTTGGCGAGGAGTGCGGGACGAAAAGAGCTTCCTTTATCAAGTCTGGGAAAGGAATCGTAAACAAAATCATAGATAAGTTACCGCTCGAACTGCATTTACCAGGCTACCAATACTGCAGCCCAGGAACTAAACTGTAAAAAAGATTGGCTCGAGGAGATTCGGGAATTAATAAACTAGATGAAGCGTGCAAAGAACACGATATAGCTTACGCCAAGAGCTCAGACTTAAAAGATCGGCACGCCGCTGATGAAGTTCTAATTACCAAAGCTCAAAGAGTGAGAGACGATCCTTCTCTGGCGTGGATGGAAAAGCTAGCCTCTTCGATCGCTAAGAAAATCATGAAAACAAAACTAAGGTTCGGAATGGGAAATAAGAAAAATGGATCAACTCATAAAAGAACTTCACAAACCAACCCGAAAAAGAACTTCACAAACCAACCCGAAAAAATTTTCCGAGACAGAAAGTGATTGTACTGAGCCTGAACGAACTATGGCAGCTGACTTGGTTGAAACGATACCTTATGCTAACCTAAATAAAGAGTTCAACAACCTACTAACCTGCATTAACGTCATGTCCAAGTTCGCTTGGGCCATTCCCCTTAAATCTAAATCTGGTATAGACGTTACCGAAGCTTTCAAGAAAATACTCAAATGAGCGACACCCCTTAAAAATCTACAAGTCAATTTAGGCAGCGAGTCCTACAACAAAGACTTCAAAGCCCTACTTATACGTCATAACATCAACATGTATTCTACGTACTCTGCGATGAAAGCGAGCATGGTTGAACATTTCAGCAGAACGCTAAAAGCTCAAATGTGGCAAAGATTCGCCAGGCAGGGGAATTACGAGTGGACGCATATTATCGACGAGCTAGTTTCCAATTACAGTAACACGGATCATTCCTCCATAATACTGAAACCGAGTAAAGTAACCAGGCGTCACGAACTTTTGTTGACACGAGCTAGTACTAAAGGGTTGTTGAAGAAACCTAAATTCGCCGTAGGAAATATAAGGATATCTAAAGTTAAGAAAATTTTCGATAAAGGATATTTGCAAAACTTTACTAACGAAGTTTTCACGATCCGTAAAGTGCAAAAAAAACCCAACCAGTTACTTATCTTTTAAAAGACGAGTCGGGTGAATTGGTGCTCGGGGGTTATTACGAACCGGAACTCCAAAAAACTCTAGTTCCCAATTTATTCTTAGTAGAACAAGTATTACTTAAAAAGAACGGAAAAGATGGGAAAATACGTTACTTCGTTAAATGGAAGGGCTATGACTATAAATACAACAGCTGGACAAACAACATTAGCAATCTTAAATAAATACGTACTTACCTTTTTCCAGTGTATTCTTACAGTGTATTTTCTCAAACATTATTACTTAAAAAAATTTGTTCCTCTTCCTCAATTTTTTTTCTTCCTCATTATTAAAAAAGGATAAAAATGTTTCCCTCTTCCTCAATTTTTTTTATTCCTCATTATTAACAAAGGATAAATTTTTGTCTATTTTCAGAAAGAATGGAAAAGACAACTTTCACATGTGTGTACTACGCTACCATTTTCCCATCGCAAGCCGAGCTTTGGGAACACCTACGATTCCATCACCCATTTAATGCGAAAGAATGTTCTTGCTTCCACGACAAGCTACCCGACATCTGAAGAGTCAATCACCCCCATCACGAGATGAAGGATTGGGCCACCGACAGTACGAGATGCCTCTAGTGGGGATTGTGTCTTTCGCGATCCGATTCAATTCCTCCTATCTACACGCGTGGCACTACAAGCGATGCTGGAAGTTTGTTTGCACCAGCTGGTAAACTGCAAAGCCTAGATCAGCTTGGGTATAGAGTTTACTAGGGAGGCTGCGTTCATTCAAGCGGGATTCTGGTCGAGATACTCTGAAATTCATAATCCCAACGACATCCCCGCTCTCCTGGACGAAGCTTTCGCAAAAATCCAAGAATCCATCGATGCTTTTGCCGAGAGGGGCAGCGGCTGGGAAATCTCTCGCATCCATAACCTACTAATTAGAGTGTCGAGGTATAAGCCGCTGCGAGCATCGTCGTACATCCTTCTTCCAAAAGCACTCGCTGGGAAACAGAAAGCGGTAATGAACGTTCAAAATTTAAACGATCATAAATGCTTTCTCTATTCCGTACTGGCCGCGGCTTTGCAGTTGGACAATGTCAACCTGGAAGATTACCGTGAGTTTGAGGACATGCTAGATACTTCTACGCTAACCTACCCTACTAACATCACCGAAATCAACAAGTTTGAAAAGGCGAACGATCTATCGATAACATTATCGGTTATAGCCGTGAAGAGGAATTACACCCGCGTCACGTCTCTAAAAACTTTGACGGATTACCGATCGACCTTTTCTATCTGTACGATGATGATGATGACGATGATTCGGAAACCTTAAACACCCATTACTGCGCCATTACCGATGTAGCTGCTTCGAGGTTCGGGCTCCAGTGCCAAGTTCTATTGTAGGAATTGTTTCGCCGGTTTTGTAGGAGAATGGATGCTCCTGGCCCACAGGAAAGAATGCGTCAAAATTAACCCAGTACAAGCGCTTAGATTCAAGAAGCTAGGAGAAAACTCTCTCGCATTCTATCACTTTAGCACTCAAAACCCTTTCCCTCACATCATCTACGCCAATTCTGAATGACCCCTTCGCCCCGTCCAAACCGCTCAACCCGATGCTTCGACAAGTTTAACCACCGAAATCCATCAACACCTTCCCTGCAGTTTCGGTTACGTCCTAGTGAGGCACGAAGGGAAGATTATGTCACAAGTACCACTTGGGAGAAGACGTGGTCGACATATTTTATAAATGTATGGAAAAAGAAGCTCGATATTTCACAAAATTGCTGAAAAACGCAAAATCCCTCCACCTTACCCCATCCGAAGAAACCGATTTCAAAAATGCCAGCGTGTGTCATTCTTGCTGGAAAGCCTTCAAAAAATGTTATCAGAAAGCAAATATCGACGGGGTATCTAAAGTACGGCTTATCGACAATAAAGTGAGGGATCATTGTCACATCAGTGGGAAATACAGAGGAGTTGCTCATCCAAACTGCAACCTAACTGCACGAGAGCGAAAAACCATTCGCGTCATGTTCCACGGCCTGGAAGGGTACGACATGCACCTGCTGGTACCCGCACCGCAGTGAACAAGTTTCCGGGAAAAGTAGATGTTATCGCTCGCAACACCAAGAGGTTCCAGACCATAACGATTAAGGATGACATCAGCAAGACACACCTTCGCTTTATAGATAACGTCAACTTCTTAAATGCTTCTCTGGATACTCTAGTAAAGAACCGCAGGAACGACAATAACGGCTTCCCCATCCTCGAGGCGGCGTTAGACTCTGGAGAAATTTGCGTGGTTTACGGAGGAAACCACCCTTGAAAAGGCACTGAACCTGTTAACACAGAAGGGTGTTTACCCGTACGAACATATAAGCAACATGTCAGTTTCCAACGAGGTAGATCTGCCCTCCAGACGCTCGTTCTACTCCCGCTTGAAAGACGGCATGTTGGCTGGAGGCGAATAAGTGCGGTATTCCGAAGGTATATCGAAGGTATTCCGTACGAACCACGAGATATACCAAATGACCAACGTTTTCCTGCTCGCCGACGTATTCGAAGATTTCCGGAAATTGTGCCTCGAAAACAACAAGCTGGACCCGTGCTATTACATCTCCACTCCCGGGCTCAACTGGGCAGCTCTTCTTAGGATGCAGGAGCCCGAGTTGGAGCTATTCACACACGTCGGGAAGCACAACCTCCTATCTTCGGCACCAGAGGCGGAGTTTCGTTCGTCGCAAAGAGGCATTCGAAAGCCAATAACAAATACCTGCCTCTTTACGTCCCTAGCAAACCCTCCCTATACATAATGGACTGGGATATGAACAACCTCTACGGTTTGGCCATGTGAGCTCATCTTCACTACGACAAGTTCCGCTACCTAACCAGGGAGGAGATTAAAAATTTGGACTTAGACACCGTATCAGACGTTGCCGACGTGGGGTATATACTGGAAGTGGACCTCGAGTGCCCCAAAGAGTTACACGACGCAAAGAACAATTATCCGCTAGCTCCGGAGAAGATCGACATTGGAAAGGAGCCGATTTCCCCTTATGCTATGAATCTGGCGGAAGATTTAAACCACAAGATCAAGTCCTCCTCCAACACCAAACTCGTCCCGAACCTCCTGCACAAGAAGAGGTACACGCTTCACTACAGGAACTCGAAATTCTACCGCCGTCACGGACTAGTACTTCGGCGTATCCGAAGAGTCTTAGCCTTTAACCAAAGACCGTGGATGAAATCGTACATCAAATTTAACACCACAAAAAGGGAAGAAGCGACCGCTCCTTTCGCCAAAGACTACTTCAAATTGCAGAATAATTCGGTGTTTGGAAAAACCATGGAGCATAAGCAAAGTCACCTCGACGTGAAGCTGCGTACCGACGAGAAAATGGTACTTAAGTACACCTCCCAGCCGCACACCGAATCCTTCAAGATCCTAAACGCAAATCTGGTGCAACTCAACCGCCACGTTCGTAGTGCGCTGTGAGATCTTCCGACCTACTCCGGATTTACCATACTGGAACTCTCCAAACTCTTCATGTTCGAATTCCACACCGACTACATTTGGCCGAAGTACGAAGACCGAGCCAAACTCCTTTTCACCGACACCGACAGCCTCTGCTACGAAATAGAAACAGGACATTTACCGAGACATGCTCGTGGACAAAGACCGTTTCGACAAGAACAACTACCCGTCGAATCATCCTCTTCTCCTGGACGAACAAACAAGAGTTGGGGAAAATGAAAGAGGAAATGGGCGGCGTCCCTATCTTAGGAGTTCATCAGACTCAGGTCAAAAATGTACTCTATTAAACCTCTGAAAAAAGAGGATGTCAAGAAGGCCAAGGGTAGTCAAAGCTTGTTCGTCAAGAAACATTTGAGCTTCGGCGACTACGAAGCGGCCTTAAACTCCGCGGCACCTCCACAAAAGGGAAGCTGGGCCAAGATTTCCAGAGTCGGCCACAAACTGAGCACCGTTAGAATATCCAAATCCCTTATCTCGTCTTACGACGACAAGAGGTACATCCTGGACAACGGCGATGATACTCTAGCCATCGGTCACGACGACACCGGTGCTTGGGCCGAATATGTGGACGTGGACGACTTGGACGTGGACGTGATGAGCGACGAGGAGGGAGAGGAAAAATTGTCCCGCCAGTTGGAGAGCGAGAAGCACAAAAACTGACCAAAGCGAAAATAGCCGAGGACAACGAGAAGGCCGTCCGCAGGTTCGTCGTACTGGAGGATTTCAAGGTGTGGAAGAAGGAGACTAGAAAGAAAGACGCCTTCAGTAAGAAAAAAGCTCGCGCGCTAGACACGGAGGTGCGGAGGGAAGCTACGTTAAAGTAAGATACCACTAGTAAAAGAACAGCTCAAGCTCTAGAAACGAAAGAGCAAAGAGTGGCTAGACTAGAGAAAATGGCCGCTAGTAAAAGAAAAGCTCTAGAAACGAAGGAGCAAAGCGTGGCTAGACTAGAGAAAAAAGCTGCTAGCAAAAGAAAATTTCTAGAAAAAGAAACAGAGGATGAAAGAAATATTAGATTGGAGAAAAGATGAGCTCGTGAGACCAGATTATGATGATCTCCAAGCCGTTGTAGATTTAGGCTTACCGTGAAAACCACGTTAAACAAGATGCACTAACACTGCATTAGTAATTCGACGTGTCGTATGGTAGAATAAAAAATATCTGTAATTGACGTATGAAGTTGGAATGGCAGACATACCAATAGGACACTACTAAAAAATCTAAATGCATGGTGTACTGAAGAATATCTACTATATTGCACATTATATTAAAAAAAATTGTCTCTTAACATTTGCTACTACGATACGGCAAATGAGCCTGAATCTTGTGTGCGACGATGCAATCACTGACCAGAAAATTTTTCATGGGACGCTTATTTTTTTTTTATAAAAAAAAACAAACTGAAAGCTTCGTTGTTTTACAGTTTCCCGTACCCGTTGTTCTTGTTCATCAGACTTTACATTTTTTAAATCTTCGAACACCATATTTCATAAATTCAGCAGGTAATTTGGTTGGGGGGGGGGGTTAGGAGAAATCGTATTGCGCTGAGGGTACGTGAGGTTGACTACTTTAAATTTATTTACACTTTTTAGGTGTATTAACAAAAGTTAAAATATTCACACGAAAATTGTGACAAGTCCACATTGAATATAACACGGCAATTTCATGTGGCCAATTTTTGTTAGCTACTCAATACAAAGTACTTGTTTTACTAGCGTTTTATAATTATCTTTATTATTATTATTTGTAATTTTAAATCTGTGGTTAAAACTAATGTCGAACCAATAAAACTTGCGTGAGTCTTCCTGTTACGGATATAAAAAAAATCTGAAAGTCAGAGGCCATTAGGAATATCCCGCCCTTCCCTCCCTCTGGCCAGTCTGCCACTGTGAAAACAGGACATCATTCGCTTTGCTCACTTGTTCAATAGGAAACAACACCACAAATACGCGTAATAAAATACTGTAATATATCGCACCCGAAAAGCAGCAAGGATGGCGCAGTAATTAACAGCAAAAGTCTTATACGAGCATCGCATTCATTGTACAGTTAAGATTCAATCATAGAAATTCGGTGTACCATCCAGATCACCGCAAAGGTAAGTGATGACTCACTTTGTGTTGTTCTGCGCCATAAGAGAGGAGCCATCTCGACATAGACGATAGTCTCTAACCGACCGCAATGTTGAGGAGCTGACTGGCCGAAATGTGCAGTTACCCGCCGCAATTTTTCGTGTGATCGGCGTTGAGCGCACACCTTTACGCTGAGGAAGCGCTGAAGTTAGCCATTGATCGTGTACTATTTGACGACGGTTTTTCGCTCAGAGACCTTTTTAGAGGTTAGCGAACTAAAACTGCCCTAACTAAATTAACTAGAGCATAATACCTTGTGTACTGGCGCACTGCAAGTCACAAACCCGCATACTTGAATTTCGTCGGATCAGAATTGAACAAATGTGTCTGGATTTTGAGGAGATGTCGCTGATGTAAATCGGCTACCCCCGTTTTTTTGGCCACAACCGCATTAATTCGACGTGTGACACGTCGAATTAAGAAAACACGCCATATGCTTTACCTCGTGGGTGGTGTGGAAAGAAGCAATATTTCATAACCTCGTTTATCACACTTTTGAGAAGCATTCCTATTTGGGACCCTCGTAACGTTGCTAATTCGCTATTTTCACGCTTTGATGCTCTCGAGAGTTCTCACAATGCGAAAACACTTGCATGAGCCCCAATTTTTTGAACCCTCCCAATAATGCATTGCTAATTCATCATTTTCACACATTGAATCGCTCGAGAGCAGTTTAGAGTTCTTACAATGCAAAAGCTCAATAAGCATTTGTCTGATCCCCCTAAGTTTGAGGCCACCCCCCCCCCACCACCCCCCAAAAAAATGCTGCTTATTCGCCATTTTGTCCCTCTGAAGTGGTCAACAGTTCATGCTATATTAACGCTCATGAAGCATTTGCAAGAATCCTCCCCCTTTGAACTCCTCAAAATGTTGCCAATTCGTCATTTTCGTGCCATCAGGAATGCAGTTAAAAGATTCGTCATTCTCACAATGCGAAAGCTCAAAGAGCATTTTGCACGACCCCCCCGGGTTGGGGCCCCTCCCCCCAATAATGTTGTTAATTCGTTAATTCGAGAGAATCCTC
>JAHWFP010035201.1:0-11948 GCA_023313725.1 Lithobius niger | reverse complement strand
ATTACATGCAATTAACCAATTCACACAACTGCTCGTGACATTATTTTATGCAATAAAACCAACATTTGTACTAAATTGTTTTGGTTATAGCTCGAGCTATTGAGGACCGATTTACATTCTGTTTTCTGCATTCACCATGAATCAACTGCCCGCTCAAATCTCAAATTGGGACCAATGCCATATTCCTAATGGAACCGGAAGTGGAAAATTTATTTAAGGGGGGCGGGTGGGGGCACCCCTGGATGATCTCAAAACGTGGACCCTCCTTGGTGACCAACTATCGAAGGTTGTTTGATGGCTAAACCAAATCATGCGGCTGCCAAATCCACTGGGTCAATACTTTTGACTCACAGTGTATAACGACTGTCTGCAAAATGGACGACACGTGAAAGTTTTTGTAATCTAAAGTAGTAATTTAGTGGCCTGAGGAAGGTGACAGACTCACAAGTAACTTTACTGGTGATATCACCAAAACTTCGCCTGTAGTGCAACTTCTGACTGGGAATTTGTGCTGCAATTTCGGTTTGCGTGAATCATAACAATATGATTGTAAGTAACTCACAATTAGTGCAGAGATCACCCCATTTTGTCTAAAACGTGAGAAACAGGCATGAGTGGCATCGGAAAACCGGAGTCGGAACTTAGAATCTCATTGAACCCACATGAACCTAGACCATCCGTGGGGAGGCTTGGGTGGGTAAAAGGTAATATATATTTTCGTATAGACAAACAAAAACTAAAATTAACCAGGTGGCCCTAGAATTTTATTCTTTTTATTGCCACAATACTATCCATTACCTTTTATTTACGTAGCAGACCTCGTCACATAAGGTGGCGGGCTAGGTTCGGAGTACCCACGTTACGAGCCGGCGCCCCCACGGACCATGTCCGGGTGGAATCAACGAAAGTTTCCCCAGCCTGAACCCAGGATCCTCAGTCCCATGGGCTAGCAACAGGAACAGCAGATGCCAGGGGAAGAAAAACGGTTCGACACCTAGGGGAAGGTAGAATTGCAAACAAACAAGATGCCTAACTACCTTGGTCGGGAAGCAATATGACAGACTTCATCTTGAGTGGTTGCTGTTGACAGACTGGAATTGATGAAGCAATCCTGGTGTGGAATCGGGAGCTGTGGAAAGTCAGGCGTGAATCGGTAGATCCCATCTTGAGGCGGCGTGGAAGTAGACCGGAGCCGCCGCAATGTTTGTGTGGTGCGGAGACAGAAGCACAAGGAAGCTGGTCGTGAACCGGTACCTAGAGGTAGCTGGAGTCACAGGCATTGAATGAGTAGTGAATTGTGATCCGAGCTGAACTTGGGAAGAAGAATGAGAAGCTATGAAGTAGGAACGGTGCATCGTATGCGGATCGAAGGTGGCGTAAAACAGTGATTGGGTCCGAGTTTTGGTGCAACAATGAAGGCCAGAATGTTATAGAAGAGAGTTGATGGGTTAACTAAGGAAGGGCCCTGAATCCAGGGCGACTCCTTTGGCCTTCTTCCGACTGTTGGAACACGCTATTCCGGCAGACCAGAGAAGTCTTAAGTCTGGTATAGGAAAATCAGAACGGTATGTCCTGGAGGTTCTCTTGTAGAGGAGGGAGAATACTCAGAAGTTTGGCGACAAACATAGTCCGGGTATGAGCCAGAATATGGAACAGGAATCGACCGATTGTAGGAATGGAGGTCCGTGGGAACATGGACGGGAAAGGAGTACAGCGTTCCACTGATTCCGGAAAATAGCGTCAGTGTGTACACTGGAAATAGTGCAAAGGGCACAAATCGTTAGTGGAATTCTGAATGGTCAACGGAGTCCTGATCAGGAGGATCGTTATCCGAAAACGGAACGTAAACAAACGGTACCGGGTTCGGACTTGGGCCTTGGCCCGAACACCAAGCCTTGGTTCAGCGGGAAGCAGAACATGCACTAGTGCTCAAGTGGCTAGGGTTGTGAATCGGAACAGGCGGCATCATGGTGCAGACCACGTCGTGTGATGAGGAGGGTTCGAAGTGCAACCTGAGGCTTGTATGGGAAGAGGTCATGGTCCTGGAGGACAGAGAACTGAAGGTAGGTTCCATAGCGCAGATCGGAGTGCGTGAGGTAAGGCGTTCCGCTGCAGAAAAGGAATCGACGGGAAGGAGAACGGCTTGATAGTGTGTTACACCGGCGTGGTCGAGAGATTTTCTGGCCCAAAGACAAGGAACCGAAGGTGAGACGAAGAGGAAAGGGTACCGGGCCCGGTCGCGAGCCTGGGCCTAAACCTCAGGTCATGGTTGTCCTTAAGGAAGAGGAAGGGCGGTGCACAGGTATGTAAACAAAATGGTAGTCCCAGTCTTAGAAAGAATTGTAGATTTGACAAGAAGGCAGGTGGATAGGAAGATGTGGTAAGTAAAAGGTTCCGGGCTGGATGTTGAGCCCGGTCTGGCGGTAAGCAGAAGAGGCATCGAAAATTCGGGCCAAGGGGAAGGCGGATCAGGAACCCAACCGACGATCCTCTTTGGGAACTGGCGCATGTACTGGCGGGGTCAATGCCAGTTTTTGCAAGAAGTAGAGTGAACTTCATCGGGCAGGGATCAGGCTCGGACAGGCAGCGTGGGCCCGGAACCCAATGCTCTAAAACCTTGAAGAAGAAAGGAACCTGGTAGGCACAAGTTTCGGGCCGGGCGACTTGGTGGGTTGACTGAGGCCGGACGGTAATGTAGAGAGAAGGTCCGTATGCCTCTGTCCTAGTCTGTACGCACTCCCCCCCATCCGCTGGCAAGGCGAAAGTTGAAGACTGAACTGGTATGAGGCGGAGCGATAGGTAACATGAAGGAAATCGTGTCAAACTCTTTCGTCAAGAAAGGAATCAGGACCAGTGGCGGACCGGAGGAATGGCGATGGTCCGCCCGGGCCAAAGGGGTCGATGAAGGCAACGGAAGGGTAATCAGGAAACAACGTGAATGAAGCAGCCTGTTGGTTACCGGGGTGCACACCTTGGAAAAAGACACACCTTGGAAACAGATCTTCCGAGACATGCCGACACGATCTTGTTGTCAATGCTTAGTGTTCGAGGGGCTCCCGACCTCGAGGATAGGGAACCGGGAGCGGAATTGAAACAGAAGATACACGAGCGGCCAGGGTATCAGATGCAAGGAACGTCTGAAGGGTCAGACGGCTAGCAGAGTGCTGATATACTTGAGGTGCTCGGCCCGGGCATTGGGACCGGACCGCATCCCCCGTGCGACCAGGTGCGCGAATGTACCTTCGCAATTGCAAGTCGTAGAACAGGAGGTCCAGTGGTTGAGGCCGGAATCATGTGGTGACGAAAAAGGCTCGAAGCACATTGTAAAGGCTGGCAGCCTTACAGCTGGATTGGAGAGGATACCCGGACTCCAAAGATCAAAAACCTCGGGGAAAACAATCGTTTTTGCAACAAACACTTTTTTTTCTTGAAGTCCTCACTTCAGCCCACCCCCAAACCTTCAAAAGCCCTCGGTCTTCTGGAAGGCATATCTCCGAAAATAAACGATAAAAACGACCCCAGTTTTCACGGCTTAATACCCCTACACTCCAGCTTTCATACTGCGAAGAAATAACTCAAAAAATCCTTTTGGTTTTTTACTACAACCATTTGAAAAAGTGCTCAAACTGGACATCGCCGATAAAAACGGTCCACTTTTTTTTTTCCCAAAATGGACACCATTTTCGCAACAGTTTTAAATTGGCCTAACCGATTTTCCTGAAACTTCTCTCCAATCGAAGCTCTCAATGTGCACTACAATCTGGCCCAAACAGAATTAAAATCCGTTCATCCGAACTTTTTATACTCACCAAAAGGTATAGCGCTAACTCTTGACATGAGGGCTAACAACTTCCTGCCGCCGTTATTTCCAAAATTTTGTACATATGTATTTCTTTCTTGTCATTCTTTTCAGGCAAAAAGCCTAAAACACTACATTAGTTGTGTTAATAGGAGGGGCTGTCAATCGGCACTTAACCTCAAATACATGTTGGATACAGATACTTAGGACGATATTTTTTATTCCTGTTTGATGGCCACAAATGTTATGAAAAATGTCTGTCTACATCAAACTTTGATTATCTGCTTCTGCAAATAATTCAAACTTAACGAATGCGTTATAGCATTCTTACTAAGCTAGATTATTTAACCTTTTATTTATATTATTTGCCCCGTGAACACTACCAATGCCTAGCAATTTTTATTTAACTGCAATTTTTCCGGACATGAATTTTCGTTGTAAATATTTTGTTTAAATCTCCTTCCAAACTCCGACTTTGACCACATCCGAATGCAAACCAACTAGCTTTCCTTCTATAAATTATCAGTCAATCCAGTTTAAATCTAAGGCTTTTCACTTTATTAGTCAAGTAAAACTTGAAATACACCTTCTTTTTCCAAGCCTTGTATCCTTCAAAGCTGCTCCTAACAAACCGTTTGTAAAACCGCCAGCTCCTTCCACTTTCAATTGTTTTCCTCGCCCTCAGCCAATGAGGAGGGCGCAGCTCAACGTCCGCGCTTGGTCTGGCTGGATCCTCCACGCTAGCATAAAAACCCCAAGCAGCTCTCAATCCTGAGCACAGCTCACAGATCTCAAGCTAGAGGTGGTCACGCCGGTCGGGAGTGCAGATGTCACGGTCCGAAGGTTGCCATGCCAGGCAGTTGGTACTGGTTTGTATTTTACTAGTTTAGATCGAAAATTTAAATTGTAGGACCCTTATTCTAAATTTCTAGTTCAATCTTAAATTAACTTCTACCTTGAAGAAACTTATGGTTGGTAAGCCATCGGCATTTCTGGCCCCCTGCCTTCCATAACATAAGGGTGGTTCCCTTCCTAACAGCCAACTTCATTCTTGCTGATATTACACTTTAATGTAATCAAAAGATCACCAAGATCACTAGTTTTGTGGAACCTCTGTTGTTGACATGTAACCTGCCACTCGAGAAAAATATAAATATTGTTAAATATTGTCATTTGAAAAAATGATCGACCTTGTGTCGGTCGTTTTTACGATTTGCATTTGTGACCATAGAAATGTATTTCAGCTTGGAGCCAGAAAACTGTAAGTACAAATGCGGTTGGAACCAATCTAGAAATCTTTTAGTTTGGGCATTAAATAATATTCTAGTTAGTTTAAAATATAAATTGGTATTTTGATCTAGGTTAAACTAATATTTTAGTGCTTCGTTAATGACTCGGTTCACCTAACGTAATGGCAAGAGCGCTCGTAGGCTAGTAACAGCTGTTAGCTAGTGCCAACGGCGAATTTTAGATTTGCTTGTCAACTCACTCAAGAGTTGGGATTTTTCATTTATCGAGCTTTAGTCCTATAGCTATTAACTCGTAGTATTGCATAGCATTATTATTTTTAAAATAAAAATGAATTAATGTCAGCGCATTTCAGTTTGAAATTAGCATTGCGGGACCTACGGTCGTCAAACCAGAACCAGATCAGAGAGAGCCGTTTTTAGCCAATCACAGGGCGCGAGCTTGGCCAATGGGATGCTCGCGTTCTTGGATGCTCTTTACTCAGTCTTGAAGAAAGAAGCGCGGGCGTTAGAACGACGCCGTTTTCCGGAAGTCAAGATGCCGATCGCTGGTAATTTGAGCATTGCAACATGTAGCCAGCCAATAATCGCCTTAGGCGCAAACGCCTCAAGGCAATTGTCGAATTGAAATGCAGTTTATGAAATTGAGTTAGGTTTTCAACAAATGAGACGCCTTAAGCTCTACTGTCCGTCCGTGTGAAGGCACTATATTTTGGTACATAAGGAAACTGACTTTTGTAATCTGTGTCCCAAAACCACTGCAGATTGGCGTGACGTCATGCCATTTCTAGAGCAGGTGCGCGCTTTGCCGAGTAGCGGATAAGCTGAAGAAGTCGCGGTAGTACCATGACTTGGTAAGCTTTAGATTAGTAAAGTACTTAAACTAAAATGTAGTCTAAAGATACTTTAGCTAATAAGATCTTAGGGGGAAGGGATCCTAATATGATTTAGACCCCAAGAAGATTAATATGAATTAGTCCTAGCTCTTAAGCCCAACATTTCTTAGCCTACGCAAATGAATGAGGACAAGCTAGCGTGAGGTCCACGGGTTCCTAATTTTCTTCCCGACCCAAAATCGTAAAGGGAAGAAGAATTAAATAATATTTTTTTGATTTTGTTCAAAATCGTAACTTAACTTGTTTCATCGCAAAATGCCTGAAAATTGAGTTAAACTATTTTTAACTGGTTCCAGCCGTAAGTTGTGCACCCACCCGAAAGTTATTTACCTTCAATATTAAATAGTTAACCTGTAACTTGTGATATCTGCCATAAATAAATGTGCATATGTTTGAAATCGACTTCTTTTATTCTGACTTCTGCATGAATAAATTAAGCACGTTTTAAATCATAACAGAGTTGAGGTTACGTCTCATTCGCGAATGAGTGGTGGCAGTTCTACCAGGATCGTCGAGAGGAAGGAGAACACTGCCAGTTAGGATAAATGTTACGGCCCCCCTAGGGACTTTAGCTAGGCTCCGTAATAAGTGTCACAAGGCATCAGAGCGGATTGGGCAGCGGATGAGGCTGTTCCAACGAATCTTGGTCCGAAGTAAGTTCGAGAATCTCGACGTCATCCGCAACCGGAGGGACCGGAGGGGATGCGGAACGAGGAGTGCGGGATGAGGATCCATCCCTCGGTGTCCCTTTGGCACGAGGCATGAGGATGGTCAACGGAGGATAGGATAGGACACAACGGACGGTGCACAGCTGGGAGCAAAGTGAACAGCGTGGAACGTTTTAAATGAGAAAGTAGGGATGCGCAGTAGGTTGCGCAGATGGTGGCTGTGTGGAGGGATATCATATTCCTTGCTTAAACAACAGCATTAAATGCTGGAGGAAAAGGGAGGCGGAAGTTGACAGCAGGTGGTGAAGTAGTCCAATCCAAGAAGGCTGCGCAGAGACAATGCGCAGTGATACGTGGGATGGTGAGACCAGCTGGCCCTGAGCACAGTGGTTCTGTGTGGAGAGGATGGATTGGTCGTCTGCCTGTCCGCTCCTAATGACGGATCAGAGGTAGCCGGGAGTGAGGCATCAACTGGGGGATCCAGAAGGTCTGTAGTAAAAGAGTAAATTCTAGCAGGGGCCATCCCATGGACGGAAGCGCCTGCAGACGTGGGTAGTAGAGAATGGGTGGACAGCCGGTCCTGAGGATCGTCGGAGTTCTTGTGTGAAGAGGACGCATTGGTCCTATGTTTGTTCGTCCCTGAAGATGGAACAGAGGCAGCCGGGAGCCGAGCTACAACCGGGAGGTCCAGATCCTTGGCAGGAGAAAGCATCCTAGGCGAGGCCATCCTTTGGCTGTAGGTGGATAGGACGCAATATGGAGGATGGAGAGAGCAGCCGGTCCGGTCTGCAGAGGCGGATGAAGCCTTGTCTGAGGAGAGGATGGATCGACCCTCCATCCACTTGCTCCTAAAGTTGGAATAGAGGTGGCTGGGAGCGAAGCTCCAACCGGGACATCCAAAAGATCCCAGGCAGTAGAAGGCATCCTAGCAGGAGCCATCCTTCGAACGAAATTGAGTAAGATGCATCCTATGGGATGATGATGCTGCGTCCTATAGGATGCGTCTCATAGGATGGGACGCGTCCTGAGGACCAGCGGATCCGAAGGAGAGGACGGAGTGGGGAGTACTCAAGACGGTCAAGTCGTCGTGAGAGCCCTAGGAGAAATGATGCCATCGGACGGCTGCGCTGAGTATATATAGCCAGCCCATCCCTGCGCATGCGCAGTAGTACAAGCCCGGCTGGGAAGTCAACTTTCAAGCTTTTAGGGGAATAATAGCTCAAAAGGAGGGAATCGCTATAAAAATAGATAATATACATTTTCGTCGGCTATAAAAAACATTTTTAGCCGTATTATCTATGAAAGCTAGAGGGCTATTTTATTGGAGAATATCCCAATTCAAAATAAATAATACCAAAGAGATTAAACATTCTTAGTTTTATTATTAGTATTTATAACGTAATGCTACGTTTTATCATGGACTTATATACTATCACACTACGTGTGATGGACAAGCCACTTAACGCTGCTGCGCGGGGCAGGGCTCACTCCCGATACAAAAAACAATGACCAATGAACAACGCTCACATTATGTCACTTCCCTCTTGGCAGCCTGCTCTGGCTTGCTCGGCGTCCATTTTCTAATTGTCGGTTCGATTTGGAGTGTTTTTGACGACGTGGTCGTTCGCTGCTGCAACCTCTATCGGATCTCAAAAATAACAAGCGCTGTTCAAACTCAAGTTTAATGATGGTATGGAACGTTCAGCGGGAAAGGTACCGCGCGAAAGGTTAGCAGTGGGCTGTAGAATTTATTCGAATAATTCTAACGTATTGTTGCTTGTTGAAATGCCTGGCCGGCGGGAACTACTGTTGACTACAGCATGAATGAACGGCACGCGCGTAGGCAGCTTGCGGCGAACATTGTGCGTAAATTTTGTGTGTAGTAGTTCGCTGCTTCATCGTTGTCAATCTGTATGGTACCTCAAAAATAACCAGCACTGTTCAAACTCAAGTTTGATGTTGGTATGCAATGTGCAGCATGAAATTTACTGCACGAAAGGTAAGCAGAGGACCAGACGTTGCCGTATCAAGTTGGCTGTGTCCGTACTTTCCATACCTAGCCGCGATGTTGATAGGCAGACGCGCGTAGACTACACAAAAGTATGATGGCAGGTTGCAGCGAACGTTATGTGTAAATTTGGAGAAAAAATGTAATAAAATTCGATGGAGGGGGAATATGCTTTTACGACAATATTGGTGTATTTGAAAGCAAAAGACTAAAATTGCAGGGCCTGCACCTGCTTAATTTTAGTTTTTATTGCCTAACCGAAAATATACATTACCTTATTGACACTAGTAGTTTCCCCTTTGAGCTATTGTATCCCCTAGAATTGAAGTTGCCTTCCCTGCGACAAGGGGAGCATGGCATGTTGCCATCCGATGATTTAGCGTTGCGCTGGATGCCGTAGAAAACAGTGAAAAATTCGGTAGCATCATTGAACTGCCATACAGAATAACGTGAGAAGGATGGCACGGCCGGAGTGACGGTGGATTGATGCCAGAGTGTTGTCAAAGACGGATGGTGAGGTACGGGAAGGATACCCACGGGCGTGTGCGTAGCGGAAGGAGGCAAGGGAATGGCGGATGATCGTGGAGAAGGAGGTGTCCCGAGTGTGGAAGGTGCGGAGCAGAGGCGCCGGGTCCGCGAGCGTGCACAATAGTATGCTCGCCACGGTGGCGAGGAAGGTATCGGCGAAATCCAATGATAGTGCGCCTTGAGGAGGGCATAGTTAAGATGCTGGGAGTGATACTTTTGATTTATAACCTCCAGTTCGTTTGTCAGGGCCTCATTTGTCGCGTGAAGAAGGGAATTCTCCACCTGAAGGGTATCCGCTGTAGCGGCAGATTGACGAAGGAGCGGGAGGTCCGCCAAGGATTGCCGAAGATCAGAATAATCGGAAGAGAACTTTTGTACAAACTGAAGAACAAAGTCGATGTTAAACTGAAGGCTCTCCATTTCTGTGGGGGAAAGGTGCAGATCTCTAGAAAGCGCCTCGCGGAGGACAGTCTGTGATGGAAAAGGAGCGAGGGGATGATCGGCCGGTAGCTTCTAGTGGTGGAGGAATCGGAGGATGGGTCCCGTTGCTACGTGGGTTCGGAGCTTTGAGGGTTGAAAAATGCTTGAAAGGAGAGGCAGGTGCGAACCTCTGGGTGACACGCTTGATTTTAACGGCCGACCGGACCGGGACACTGGATTTTTTTAGGATGCTGGGCAGTGTTTTGACGCCGGAGGTTCCCGGGATGGCCGGAATGAGTCCGTGAACGGCGGCGGGAGCGAACCAGGATGCCGGCCCCTTTGCAATGTGGAAAGGGGGGACTGAGTTGCGAACGTGGGAGAGCGCATAGAAGCAGACCCGTAGGCTGAACCAGAGGTCACCGTTGATGATTTCAGCGAGAACTGTATCCTTGGTTTTTTTTTGTGAGGCAGGCGCCGGAGGCAGTGTCGCGGGCCGGAGGTGGAAGCGGGTTGGAGGAGCGTTTTGAAGACATCTTGCCTGACACAGACGTGCCAGAAGAGGATTGAGAGGTAGTAGCGGACACGGCAGCTGCAGCACGTTGCCGACGGGCCCTGTCTGTTCGTTGCTTGGACTGAAGGTGGTGTTTCCGGATTATCACCCATCGTTTGGGGGAGAGCGTGACACAGATCTTGCATTTCTTCTGCAAGCCATCACAAAGGCGATGGCGCTAACAGGACGGGTGGGGGTCGATCCTAGGCTTTGGCAGCGAGAAAGCAAACCCAAGGCACTTGCACTTTGTTCGTGAAGGGACCTTGATGGAGTCAGGGTGGAACATGGGGGATCGTGGAGGTGTATGGTCAGAGTCTGCGGATGCCGAACTGTCCGCCATGGCTGAAACGCAGCCGGCGACGTTGACGGTTGGTGAGCGGCTATTTCAAATTTGAAAGCACAACGGCGGCGGCAATAGAAGGTGGCGCCCTCTGGCGAAGGAAAGAGGAAGGACGGCCCTCTGCCCTCCTGGTGACGAAAAATGGAAAGGGTGCAGCGGATGGAGGGGCGTTGCGGACCATGGAACATGATGAGTACTGCTGTTTGTTGTGACGTTGTACTCGGCGTTTATTGTAGGTCAGGTGTGTGTGGGGACCGTTGGGGCAGACGTCAATGTCCAATCCTCTTAAATGCTTGTTGTCGGCGTTCTGTTTTCTCTTTTTTGTGTTTGTTGTTGTTTTTTTGTTTTTTTATTGAGAGAAAGGTTGAAACAGTTATGGTGAAGGAGGAGGCGAGATGACCTTGGTGCAGGACGGCAGGTCCGGTAAGGACGGCAGGGGTGGAGGGAGTCGGAGTCCGGGGCGGCAGTCTTTGAATTCCCGGGATGCAGACCGGATGGTGGCGGAGGACCGGCCGTGGACGTGGGGATAAGGACAAAAAGTCCGAAAAGGCTGGTCGGAGGATGGTATAAGGAGTGTCCATACCAAGGGATTCGTCACAGGCTAAGTCCATAGCATGAAGAGGAGAGGGCGAAACAGAAGGTACCTCTATGCAAGAGTCGGACGGTGGAAAGGATGGAAACGGGACCGGGAGCCGAAGGCCAGCAGGAGTACGAAAGGCAGGTAATAAAGGATGGTCGGCCCTCAGCGGGATGGAGACGACAGGTGATGGAAGAATCGGCACCGGAGGTGAAGGTTCTGGCGGTGCCGGATCATCCAAAGGACGACGGGATAGTGAGGACGTGAACCGACCCCCAAGCTTGCGGAAGGCTCCATGTTGACCGGCGACGGAAAGGCGGTAGTGAGACCCGGGAAGGGAACCGAAGGTGGTTGACGCGGATGACGTAACACCGAAGGCAAGGCCAGCAGCCGTCCGAAGTACCGCACAGAGGATTGAGAGAGATGGACCTGGGTGGGCGGACCTGGCTGTACCCGAGACGGAGAGGAGCCAGAAAGGGCGGTAGTATCCGCGGAGGGAGTGGCTTGCCCCGAAGCGGGTAAACAGTAACGACAGATGGAATCCATGGCGGTTGATAGGTAGTTGGCAGCGGATAACCGAGCCAACGAAGATCAGGAAGATGGCCAGTAGAAAAGGTTCCACAGCCGACCCAGCAGGGGACGAAAAGGCGTCGAAGAGGACGACCAGCGGAGGGGCTCAGCAGCCAATCACAGCAGGAGCAGGGATGATGGTTGGGGGGGAAGGGGATCAGCGATCCCACGTCTTGACTGGCGGATAGTGACACAGGTGAGGAGGCCCACCGTGTTCTTCTGCTGGGATGTAGAAAGAGCGGATAGGACGGCAACCACCGCGGATTGAAGCAGTGGTGGATGGACGGGGATAGCGCAGGAGCCACCGCAAGTGGCGAGAGCTCTAAGAGAAAAGATGGTGACCGC
>JAHWFP010035199.1:3238-16086 GCA_023313725.1 Lithobius niger | reverse complement strand
ACTTGTTTAACACCCTTGTCGCTTTTCACTACGAAACAATAGTTTTTGGCGCCGTTACTAACAAAGTGAGTTATCTCAGCTTCGCGGCCATAAACTGACAGATCGTTCGTGAGACTACCTAGCTTCGGGTCATTGCCGGGAGGCGGGTCGTGAACCGGCGCTCTATAGTATTTGGAATCCGTGTCAGCGTAAAAAATACTGCCAGGGGCATGATCACGTAACAGCCGCAACAATCGTAGGCGTCCATAGCTCGTAATAAACGCGGATATTATTACGGACACGTTGGCATTACCTTCGGACAAGTTCAGATTGTTACGGTAGTGAACAATAGCTATCTCGCCATCGTGTTCAAAGTCTATCTCGGATATTGCATTCTTGTCATCCAAGACAAATGAGAAATCTCCCTCCTCCGGGACGTATTTTGTAGTTTGAGGGAAATGGTACACGCACGACAATTTCAATATCACGTAGCCGTCTTTGACAGCTTGCTGTAGTTCGGGTGATACGAAAGTTGCTTCGAAGGAGCGCTGCTCGTCCGAGTGACTGCACAAACCGTCTGCTGGCTGCTCGGCAATACATGTACGACACAGAGTGAAAAATAATTTATTTTCGTACCTATAGGGTAAACATGGAATGTAAAGACCTTTAGGCGGTCGTACCGTAGCTTGTATCAAACCAAAATATCCCGAAATATCCGTACTACTTTCAAATTCGGTTATTATTGTAGGGTGCCCTACTGGAAAACGTTCCTCCAACATGACCGAAGGATACAAGCTCGCAATATCGCCCACGTATATTTTTTCGTCTTCTTTGGCCACGTGCAGATGTTTATAAGTCTCTACTCGACCGCCCAAGTACGCGTCACGCGGTCTCAATGCGGGAGGAACCTTTTTGTAAGCTTTTTCAAAAGCATTTAATTTTTCGTCGCGTTTCATTTCTTCGTGGAATTGACAAGACCACATTTGCACATATTTGACGCCGACAATTTCCTCCAACGCCCTACGTCTTATTACGGATTTCTCGTAAGCATCTTGAGCCGTTAACTGACTAAAAGGGAGTCTCTGTTGTCTGTTTGATATACATAAACAACCGTGTACGTGACACCCCATAAATTCGAACACCGTTTTGTTGGCTAGACAATAACCGTCTACGGTATATTCATTTCCCCCAAGTTACCAGCATGCTGAATAAAAATGCCTCTTTTTGTCGCCTCGTAATCCAACCAGACCAAACTCCCCCTGGAATATTTACGGTCCGGGAAGTAGCCATCCGATGGGATAGCCGCTATAGTATTTGGCTTTAAATGGAGAACTCTAAAAATAGTCACGGCTAAGTTACTAACGGACAAACAGTCGTGAAATGGTTCCAGGGCACACGGTTTGTATAAGCAGTCTGAATTTCAGAATGCACGCCATTAACACACTGACGTCGTTGCAGCAATATTTAACCAATTCGTGCTTAAAGTCAAAAATTACATTTTTGGCTCGTTGTTCGCCGTGCCAAGCTATTAACTTGGCACGAGCATCGTCACTCATGCTATTCGAATCGTAAGTCTCGAGATCTGGTATTTCACCCCTGTATTGATAATTTTCCGGGCGGTTGAACAGATGAGGAAAATAGCCCTTACTGATAAGGGTTTCGTCTAGCCCTAAACTACTCGGTAGCTTGGATAATGACATTGACAAGAACTTGAACGAATCCACTAGCTTTATACCCTCAATTTTGACGGTAATTATTTTACCTCCCGAATATATCACGTCGGTAGGTGTCACCCCATTATCTAACGCCCAACGCATTAGGAACACCGCGTCGAAACCGCTATTATTATGACTTACGAGTGAAAGGTTCGAATCCCCGCATGTCAGTCGAATAACCAGCGACAAAAATCATCGAATGTTTTTTCACCGTTCATAAACACTTTGTGCTTATCCCCGCAACGATCGCACGTGGCTTTATCGAAACAATAAGTACAGGCAATATCGATAACCGCTAAATTTACACTATGCATGAAATACTCTTTTTCTTTACTATCAGTCACCCTGTCTACTTGCGTCGTTTCGAAATCGTAAACGGCTAAACGTACGCAGTCCCTTTTATTTGGCGCTGGTAAAGACTGAATGTAACCCATTGTTTACATATTTTACAATAACGCTGACAACAATGATGAGGTGTCCTTCCATTACCTTGAAACGTTAAAAAACAAACCTTGCATTTATGCAATGATTTACACACTGTAGCATTCTTGAATGGTGGTTGTATCGTGTGGTGCCTAGCTAAACATTCCGTATTCCTGAACAATCTGTTACATGCCGAACATGGAAACCATCTTTTCAAGAAACAAACGTATTTAGGCGAGTGACACGAAGGGCATTTATGTTTTTGACACGTGTGGGATTTGGGCCTAGAATAAGGCTTCAGGCAAGAATGACAGAAATATTTAGCTGAAAAAATAAATCTCGGTTTTAAAATGCCAAAAAAATGATCAGCGTGGCAGTATAGATATATGCGTTTAGAACTAGGGGGCCCTTCAAAAGTAACCTGGCATTTGGTTCCATTTTTCTGAAATAACACGATTTGATAATCGGTCAAATAATCTTGGAATTCCTTGAGGTCTAGCACCGAGCACCCATCTGGCCGAACACACACCCCGGCATTGGCATGGAGTTGTAATGCGAGTTTTTTTTGTAAATTGCTAGATTTACGCATCTACCCCATATCCTTATTAGCGTATGCTTAACAAGTGACCAGTGCCCTAGCCAGACAGAGTTTATCTAACCCGTTTTTAGGAAACATGACGGATCTGCGTTTCCCGGTAGCTAGTCACGCTGTAATTTTGGTGCGTGAGGCCTTTATTTTTGGGAAGGTCCCGCCCCTAGGTACTTCGATGTGGGTTAGCTTAATCTCTAGTTTACTGAAAATATCAATTTCTCTACCGCTCTGATTAAGTTTCAAAATAAGACTTAGAACGTTTGTGACGCTAAACGTTTCCCTGACATGCAAAGGCAAAAACAAACTATTCTCAAATCCTGAGCCCGTAATGCACACACCGACGTAATCCCTACCCCCGACCCCTTCTAAAATACGATCGAAGATGTCGGTAAAAAGCTGATCCATGTAACGAATAGGGTCTAAACGATTTCTAGTCAAATACTCTCTGTCAATGGGGGAAATTGTTACTATATAGACATTCGTATTAGTACTAAATTTTTTTATAAACTTCCCCCGACATTTAACAACGGTAAATCTATCATTTTTAAATGTTTCGGCCCCCTGAGTCTGGCAATCGTGCTCGTGAAGCTTTTCGGAACACGATGGTTTTATTGGTGGGCCTCCCCCTACTTGATTAGAATAGGCTATTGGAAAAAAAGAAAAGAAAAGTATTTTAATAAAACGTGCTACGGAATAGGGCGGGCTCCATTACGCAATCATGATCTCTTTGACTAGGTGAGTTATGCTTACAGCCTTGACAAGGGAGTTGATCATCTTGAATGTTGATGTCACATTTTGCATGCGTGATTGATTGCTCGCACATGCTACATTTAGCTGGTTCCAGTTCGACCACTTCTGGCAGCTTCGCAGCACATTTTGATGGAGAGGGGGGAGGGGGGAGGTCAACCGTCTTTTTGACCTCTGTTTTCTTCTGTGGACGCTTTTTCCGTTTCTTTTCAGATTCTTCCTCACCCACTTCTTCATTTTTCCTTTTTTTTTTTTTCTGACGACGTTTCGGTCATGGTTGACACGACTAACGTCGGCATGGTTAAGAGTTCATTTATTCTCTGCGTCCAGCAAGCCACTGCTTGCGAAATATGAGGCAACATATGCCGCATATTTACAATGTCGAATTCGGTCAAAGCTACCGATTTATCACCGCTTTTCAACACCAACAAATTGTCGGCCGCTGAGTGAATAGACGCATTGCCCACTTTAATAGTTATATTAGAATTTGGCTGACGCCAATAAAGTTGGGCTATTAGTCCTAACCATTCTGTAGGTTGTAACACAACCGCGTCTGAATGCCATGTTTTCCTACCGCGATTTTGACGTCATTAGCTGACGGAAATATTCTTATGTAATTAAGACCAGTCAAGGGGAACGTGTCGCAGTACGCCATATTTTGAGACGCCATGACTGTGAGAGAAAAAAGAGAGAAATGGAAAATAAAAAAAACAAGGTATTACTCGAGCCAATTTTCTGCAGAGGGATTTTCTAATTCTTTCATTTGCTTATCCACTAACATTGAAATATCAGTCATGTAGCCGACCAAACCACTAAATTGTCGGTAGTTGAGTACAATATACTTTTTGCCCCACTTTTCCAAAATAAACTTAGCCTGGTATACGCTCCCGCTCTGGGAAACTATCACTTTCATGCCAGAACCATAGTTCCGGCCTGTCATGATCTGTTGATGGAGAGTCCTTTCACTCACTATCTGATTGTAAATACCATGATCTTTGGCGAATTCTCGCCATTCTGGCACCGTGAATGCTACACCCCTACGGCCTGCGATGAGGCCGACGGCGGGCGTAACATATTCTCTGATTTGGATATATATCTTTCCTTGGACTTTCGTTACTTGTACAAAAACTTCGCCCCCAATGAAATAAGTATCAGGACATTCAACCGCATTCTGGGCTGCTGATGATGATGTTGATGCTGCCATTTTTTTTTTTTTTTGTTTTTAATCCCTACAGATAGGAAAAAAAAAGAGAGAAACCTCTCTTTTAGTTCTAGGTCCCTACCTACACGTAAATAAAAAAAAAAATGAACAAAATAAGCCTACCTTTTTCTGCTACGGAACAGACTTGAGCCCCACCTTTTTTTTTCCGGATTGTTGAACTGTAAAAACGAAAAGCAACACATTAACAGACTTGTCTTTTTTTTCCGTAATGATGTAAAGACTTATAAATGACAAAGATGCTTACCTTTTTCCTGCAACTGGTGATCAGAGGAACAGCCGGCGAGTTGATTGTTTGCGGCTCGCGCTGGCTGTTTTATAGGCCGCCCGATTACATTGTTTCAAGTGGAGACCCGTCCGACGAATCCTAGCCGTTTCTTTTCGTAATACCCTTACGTTAAGGTACTTCCTTCATTGGTTCATTTTGCAGTACGCCCAGTCTATTACACAGTTCGTACCACGTGTCACGTTTTCAGCCTATAATATCACGCCTATACGTCATCTACGATCCGCCTACTCGACCTGAGGGTATTTTTCTTTTCTTTTTTGCACCAGGTACGTTCATTTCCTTTCTTTTTGAGTGTAAAAAGGGGTCTGTAAAAGGCTTGCCTTATAAAAAACTGGCGCCGACTGTCTGGATTTTCGTTTCACATCCTTATTACTTACACCCCACTTGCTTAGACACATTGTCGATATTCTCACGTCCTGTTTTTTTATAATGAATTGACGCAGGTGGTTCACTGGTTTAAATCCCACGGTTTTCTTGGCAATAACCTATACAAACAACCCCATAACCTACATTCATAGACCCCCCCCCCCGTTATTGTTACTTTATTTTTTGTCGTCTGGGATCCCACGCTTTCTTGACAATAACCTACATACGCCCTTAACTTGCCTCGCTAGACCACTTTCCATTATCATTGTTTTGGCTGGGATTTTCATTCACCTCGTGACCCCATGTCTTTCTGTTAATAGACAATAGGACGTGTAACGAATCGGCCTTTTTTTATAAATCGTTTATTGGTATCATCTCCCACCTAGATTTTTGTTTTGTCTGTCTGATCAACTAGTGTCCCGTTTAAGTTCTCACTCACTTTTTACCCCTCCCTACTTTTTTTTTTCTTGAGTGGGCGGGCTTATCTTATTATGCTCCTGGCCATTACAGACTTTACACTTCTTTGGATTTTGCACATTTTTACACTTCTTTGGGTTTTGGTATAACAAAATTGCCACCCAATTGAGCAACACCTAACAGGAAAACCTGCATTCGCTGGTCGTATCGTTAACGACGACTTTAATGGAAAACTGTCTACGACGAAGATCAACCAGTAAGTACCTACTTTCGTAAACAGCTCTTAAACCAGGGTTTTTTTTTTTACGTTTTCTTACCGTTTCACTTATTTTTAAAGTCACCAATGGTATGTAGCAAATTTCTGTATATACGTTATATTTTTTTTTTTAGTGACGAGTCTTTTTGAAAACCTGCCTGTGTTTTGGTTAGCATCACATAGACCTCAAACTTTTAACTGTGAATGTTGATAAAAATGCAACTTCACTCGTAAAGACATTTCCTTTCTATCACTTTTACTCATGCATGCACGCAAACACACATGCCACGGCTCTTTTCCAACTACGTACTAACCGTCTGGGGATATAGGTTCAACTATCGCGGTCAGGCAACGTACATCTACGGCCCTCCCCCGCTTTTATGTCGGTTGTTGAGCCGTTCGCCCTGGCCTTCGTAGGGGAGGTAACTCACTCGTCCCTCCATATTGTAGTTACACTTTTTCTTTTTTCGTCAGTCCTCATATTATTTTTTTTTTCTATTATAACTGATCCAAAGCATGTGGGAGGTAATGCTCTCCCGTAACATACTTATGTATACCATCCGGGAGTGTTTAAGCTAGGAAAGGGCTCTGCATCAGGCCCTACGGTGGTGGAAGCCACCGTGCTTCCCCCTACTAGTCCCTACCACGATTTTTTTTTACGGGGACTAGTATCTTTTTTCCGGCTATGTTTTCAATCCCAGCTTCTTTATTAATTTTTTTTCTCAGTTTTTTACCATTTCACTTAATTTTAAGTCACCGACGATGTATATACTACATATTTCTGTATATCCGTCATATTATTTTAGTGACGAATCTTTTGAAAACATGCCTGTGTTTTGGCTAGCATCACATAGACCTCAAAATTTTGAGCTGCGAATGGTGGTAAAATGCAACTTTTAACACGATTTCATCTGGTTTATGGTCTTTCTTCACAACATTTAATTCCGTTGCATTACCGTTGGCGGTCTGTGTACCCCCACGTTGGTACAACTTGAGGTAGTTCACGGGGTAAATAACGTACCGAATCGACTTTTTTTTACGTATATACTAGGGCGCCACTGTCGATTTTTTAGACCTACTTACGACTCGTTACACTTCCACATGATAGCTAGACCATAGACGCGCAATATGGCTTTTTGATATCGTTACTTTACATGTCTCGTTTCTTATTTTCACGTGTATTGGGGCTTATCCCCTCCCGCCGGACGCTCCCGGGGATTCCCTTAAGCCGTCAGTTCTCCCTTCAGAGAACTGCCGGTGAACTTTTAGTTTTTATTTTCCTAGTTGTTATCACTCCGCTTCCCCCAGTCTCCATCCACGTTCTTAAATTCTCAGTCTGCACTACGTTCCGACTTTCGAATTGAAGGCACTATTCCACCTGGCGTCGCTCCGTTATAGCCTATATTATTTTACACATTTTGTATTTCTTACATGTCTAATCTCGTGGTTTTTTTTTGGTGAAGCCTACTCACACTTCTACCCTACCCTAACCTAACCTAACCTACCCTACCCTACACTTCCTACACACAACTACCGACGACTAGATGAAGGATGCTTCCATCAAGTGGTATTATGTACAACATCTTGTTTTTTGCTTTCTAACACCTTTTTTTTTTCACCTTTACAGCCTGAAAAAAGGTTCCATACTACAACTATATTTAAGGTAACCACCAATACTTTTACCCATGCATGCACGCAAACACACATGCCACGGCTCTTTGCCCGCTACCTACTAACCGCCCGAGATATAGGCTCAACTATCCCGGTCAACCAACGCACATCTACGGCTAGGGGTCTGAGGGCTACTGCAGGCACGGCTAGGGGCCTGCAGGCACCCCCAGATGCACGCTTCACCCCTGCCTGGGATTTAAATGTGCTACCGAAAAAGCATGGGACTCTGTTAGGCTGTAACGTAGTAGTACAAGGACAGGTGCACTACACTACTGGCATGTCTTTACGCAGTCGGCTATGTCATCCATCATTTTAGGCCAGTAACAATGAAGACTAATTAGTTCATAAGTTCGTTTTCTTCCTAAATGGCCCGCCGCAGGAGCTGGTAGTCACGAATACAAAAATTCACTAATGAGCGGGGAATGCACATTTGACTTAGATTTTCCATTCTGCCCTGCTTTAGATCAGCTAATCTAATCCTATTCTAGATTCCATCAGAATCCTTAAAGAAAATACTTCGTTTATTAAATGCATCAATCAAGTCGTCTGCTGATCTATCTGCAAAACGATGTAAAATCTCCTTACGATAAGGATCATTTCTCTGTTCTGCCGCTAGGTGTTGTCTTGTCCAGTCTGGAAACTGGCTACCTGACACAGCGATTGGAATCTCGATTCTGGATAGCGCGTCGGAGACAGCAAGTAGCCTAACCTGGTTTATGACGTAATACGAAGTCATATTCACATAAATTAAAGTGGCACTATCGGGGATTGAAAGCAGACGAAATCTGACAACATCTAGCACTATGTAGTACCATCTTGCACTTGCTTGCACCAAGCGAAGGAATGCATAACGGCATTTCTTTTAACTAAACAAACAAGCCACGACATCCTTAATTATTGAGTGAAAATTTGGTTCGTCCTCGTGCATCTGGAAGCAAGTTATAAAGGTTAACAATATCACGGCCGCTAGATGGCGCCACGGTATTTTCGTTCGCATTTCAATCGGTGATAGTGCCACTTTAAGTAAAATTCTTTCCAATTTAGGAGGTAAAGAGGAACTACAGAACAGGTAGCATACTGCGACATGGTCCATAGTTAAAAAAAACGTTTCACCTAGAAGGTAAATGCAGAACGCGTCAATAGAATGAATAATCCCTAGAATTTCCCTAGTAGTTGTAGATTCTTTATGTTCAGCAGGTGAGAGTGTTCGGGAAGTGTAGGCTAATGGATATTCTTTGCCTCCGTGCATCTGAGACAGCACACCTCCTGTTGAAATCAAACTTGCGTCTGTTTCAAGAAAAAATGGCTTAGTAAAGTCAGGGTGTTTAAGTGTTGCAGCATCTACCATAGCCTGCTTTAAGTCTTTAAAAGCTTGGTCCTCCTCTTCTCCCCATTTAAACTTGCAGTTTTTCCTAGTGAGCTTCGTTAAAACAAACGAATGCTTAGCGAACGATTTTACGTGCCTTCTGTAAAAATTTACGCACCCCAAGAACTGGCGAACTTGTTTAGGGTTCTTAAACACAGGGTAGAGCTCCATAGCCCTAGTTTTTTCCCTGTCTGGCTTGATGCCTTCTTCATCTATGACAAAACCTAGAAATTTGACCGATTTTCGACCAAAGTCGCATTTTTCAGCGCTAAGTTTCATTCCTGAATGTGCAACAAGCCCAAGTGCTCGAACAAAATGACTGATGGGAGTCCTAAAATCTGGAGAAGACAGTAGGCAATCGTCCAAATAAATTGCACAGTAGGCTCCTAGGATCTCTGCGGAAATCTGCTGTGTGTAGAACGGAAAATGCGCAGGCACAGTCTTGAATCCCATTGGAAGTCGCCTAAAATAATAGCTAGATTTATAGCTAGCGAATCCTACCTTATGCATAGAAGATTCAGCTAATTTCAACTGGTAAAATCCAAACTTAAAATCTAAGCGACTACGGTAAAATATTTGGCGCCGCTAAGATGTGCCATACTTTCTGTCACAGTGGGTATTGGTACTGACACACTCTTAACGACCGAGTTCAAGCCTCTCAAATCCACGACGACTCTATACCCAGTAGGCTTCCTTTTTACTAGAAGACAAGGCGCTAACCCCTCTGAGATTTTCCCTCTGCGATTATCTCAGTTTTTATCATCTCATTTAGATATTCATCAAGCAATTCGCGTTGATGAAAAGGAACTCAATACAGCTTGGAACTTACTGGAGGTGAATTCTCTGTTTCAATAGAAATTTCGTATCCCTGGTAACAACCTAGGTCAAAGTCACTTTTAGAAAAGGAATTTTCATGTGTTCTCAGCATTTCTAGAAATTCTTCCCTTTGTTTATCGTCTCAATCTGGAAAAGTAAACTTATGCTTCAGTGTGTTCCATTCTGTGTCGAGTTGTTCCTTAGATTTAGGCAAGGGAACGTCTGCTAGTACCCTAGCTTTCTCTTCCAAAGAGCTTTCTCCCTGTTTGGCTTGAGATGATAGTTGAGATATCTCGATGGGCCTTGAGTCCAGTAATCCCGTGTTGAGTGAATCTACGAAAGCCTCTACGTCATCGTAGTCTATAACTGCAGTTGTATACGTGCCAAGAATCAATCCTGCCTGTAGCTGTATATCGTAAGGGTTAAGATTAATACACATTAAAGGAATGTTGCCTGCAGGAGATGTATTAACCGAACCATGAGCAAGGTGTATAGATAAATTACCCGACTCGGGAGAAAATACTCCCGTCTGGATTTCCGGAAATGGGGAACGTAACAAGCCAGTTACCCTGACCTCGCAATTAGCAGGAATTACCTCCTCTCTACATAGAGAGACAGCTACGCCTATAAGGTCTTGTTAAGGCGTACAATTCCAATTTTCCAATTTTCTGTTGGGTTATCTTCGCTCTCCTAGTCAGAAGCTACGCTGAGTGTTGCTACGTGAATCGTATTGGGTTTATACATGTGCCTGTTTAAAATTTCCTGATTTTTATTATACGATTCGTGAGCTTCGTCAGCGGACGGCGACAATTGAAATTTTAAATCGCTGATGTTCAAAACATTATCAGTGCAATTTATGGCTGCCGAATTTCGTTGTTTAGATAGGAAATCGTAACCAAGGAGTACAGACATTTTGCGAAACGAACAGTCGGAAACAATGACGATCTCTTGTTGTTTCGAAAAATTACATTTAGAAATAGATGTAATTATTTTGCGAACTGCTTTTATTTGCCGATTTTCCACGCCTATGAGGTTTATGGGCGTTTCCAAATCAACTAAACGTGAGCCACTCCTCATATCCTTAAGCATTCTGTGAGCCGTAGTGTTATCCAAAAGTGAAAGTGAACTTCCTGTGTCAATTAAACATACCTTAGGTGTACCACCAATATTAAATACTAAATGTGGGCGAGAAAATTTAGATTTTACAGTGTTGCGAACACTACAAGTAGGAATACTTTCCTCATTAAACGACGACTGCTCCTTCCTAAATTCCAAGTCAGGTAGGTCTTCATTTTCACCTCTAGTTAGTAACGCTGCGTCTAGATGGCGTTGGTTGTTCCATTTCCCACTCGCTGAAGCCAAGACGCTCGTAAGCAGATCGCCGTTCTCACTCAGAGATTGAAAAAGAGCAGGCGAGCAATCTGATTTACTTGCGCCTTTGCTATCCCAACAAGTCAAGCAAATAATTGGTTCCATAATTCCCGAAACAATAGGAACCCTAATTTTCCAGCTGTTTTGAGTTTCACTAGAAATACCAATAGAAGTCCCTGAAGGCATGTCGACCTCATCTTTAAAAAATGTTTCGTTAACATGACGGAACTGCATCGTGCGTTTTTGACCTAGTAAAGTTAATACAATAGGCTTATTTGACTCTACTTGATTTAATTCAGAATGGAAACTAGTCGAATTAATCCCATCTTCAAACAAGGTAATTATTACCGAATCACACTCCAAACCATATTTACTGTTTACCGTTTCCAAAATTGTGTCAAAATCGGCAGATAAAGTTTGATTATTCTCGACTGCAGGTGCGACATACTTTGAGGGAATTTTACCGTAGTAAGAAGCTAAACGTGGCAGTGTTAGCATCCTATCGGGCATGGCCAATTTCTGCTGATGCCATTCGACATCTGTATACAATTTAAGCAATAATTTATCGGCCAGATCACTGGAAAACAAATTTACTGGCTTTACAGTTAATACATGACGTCTATCTCCATCTTCTTCTGGAACAACAGGAGTTTGAGCATGAACAGAGCTAATGAACTGCTTGTTGTCGTTATTACCCTGTTCTTGCTGTGGGGAATGTAGCCTAGAATCCCTGTTTACATTCAGGCTATCAACTCGTTTTTTGACTGATCGTTAACCTGATCAGAACCGTTTACCTGTTCGCACTGAGTAGCAAGCTGTGGAACCTGGTTTTTGTTATAATTTTGACCTGTGGAACACGAGTTTGTTGGCTATTTTGCTGTTGTTGCTGGTGGTTGTTATTGTAATTATTTTGTTGCTGCTTTTGGCCTCCTTTACCATAACTACCGCCAGAATTGTTATTTTGTTTTCCCCAATTTTGCTTAAAACCTGAGTTAAACTGAGCTGCATCCCTAGTTTCAAACCCAGAAAAATAATGTCTCTGTTTACTGCTATTATTTCCTCAGAACTGATTACCACAACGATTTCCCCTGTTACTAGTAAACTTGTCATTCAGCCCAACGCTGTTACCCCTTGCTTCATTACGTTGTCTTACCCTCTGTAAGTTTTCGTCCTTAGTCTTACAATCTTGTTTCAGATGGCCACGCCCTAAACAACGGTAACAAATTTTATCCGTCCGAGCCCTGCTGAAAATGAACTGCAGAAAAACTGCAGAAAGGGAATGAAACTGCAGTTTAACTGCAGTTTCGACGGCAACTGCAAAAAAAAACATAAAAAAAAATGCAGTTAAACTGCAGTTTATGTTTAATGGAATGAAACAACAGTTTGACTGCAGATTCGATGGTAACCGCAAAAAAACTTAAAAAAAAACTGTACTTAAACTGCAGCTTACGTGAAATTTAACAAGTTAACTTGAAAACTGCAAAATAACTGCAGTTGAACTGCTGAGAAGGTTACGTAGTACAACTAAGGTAACACAAAAACCGCAGAAATTGGGGCACGAAAACAAGCAGTATGGGCATCATGAAACACGGTGTGCCAATGCAGCTAACCCCCCCCCCCC
>JAHWFP010035198.1:0-18379 GCA_023313725.1 Lithobius niger | reverse complement strand
AACGCCTACTCCGCAGAAATGAATGGAGTGGCCGAGCGTTACAACCGAACGCTCGTAGAAGGGATCAGGTCTATTTTTATAGTTAGATTTGCCAAGACTGCTCTGGGCCGAAATTGCAGTGACAATGGCCTACTTACGTAACAGGTTTTCCCACGTAAAAATAATGAACCAGATACCATATTGTGTATTGCATAATAGGGATGTATCTGTAAGGCATATCATTAAGCCAGGTTCAAAGTGTTTTGTACACATCCTCAGTAGGGGGCGTAATAAGTTAGATGGTAGAGTCTGGGAGGGGATTGTAGTGGCTTATGCCATCAATACACGTGGGTATCGCATCTGGAATCCCCAGAGCAATAAGGTTATCGAAAGTAAGCATGTCAATGTAGATGAATCCCGTACCTGGACAAGAGACAAGGAACTTGTTCATCGTGAACAACCTCATCCAGACACACTTGAGATAAGGTTTGATGAAATCCCAAGTGACGAGGAAGGGACTTCAAAGACGACAAAAGTACCATCCAAACCTGGACCAAGCACAGTAGGGATACCCGTAAATGTTTCCTTAAATGTCTCGCAGGGTCAATCTGTAAGTGTGTAATTTACGTAATGTAAGCCTTGAGGATTGGGAAAGAATCCAGGTTGTTCCACAAACTGGGACCAGGGTTGGTAGGGCAGACGTATATTACATTAACCCAGAGGGAAAGAGTTTAAGAGTGTAAAAGATATAAAGAAGTACTGCTCAGATGAACAAATTCAGTTTCACCCTGTCTTTAATTTCAAACAAAAAACGAGCATGCCTGAATCACAACCTTAGTCAGACACGGCCGATGATTCCGATGACGGGTCGTGTTTTGAAGCTCATTGTTGTGTCGTAGAGCCATCCACATTTGAACAAGCAATGACTTTCCCCGAAAAAGAAAAATGGAAATCGGCCATGGATGAAGAGATTGGCGATTTTAAGGCTAGGGAAGTGTTTGAAGAAGTTACCTCACCTCCTAAATCTAAAATTATAGGGACAAAATGGGTTTATAAGGTGAAGAAGGATCAGGATGGAAATGTAAAAAGGTATAGATCTAGGTTAGTGGTGCAAGGGTTCAGGCAAACTAAAGGTATTGATTATGACAAGGTATTTGCCCCTGTTGTCAACTTTGCACTCATAAGGTTGTATTTTGTATTATTAGTGGTGATCTTGGGGTGGAGAGATATCCATGTAGACGTCAAGGGAGCCTATCTCTACGGAGAATTACAAAATCCAACTTACATATCTATACCAAAAGGTTATACTACCACTAGTAACCATGGGAAAGTGTGGTTGCTTCGAAACGCCTTATACGGCTTGCACCAATCTGGGCGTGAGTGGCACAGAAAGTTGAATTCTACTTTAAGCAGGATAGGTTTTCAAACTGTCTTAGGATTAAACTGTCTGTACACTTTGGGTAGAGAAGCAGTGCTATTGTGTTATGTTGACGACATTGTGGTATTTTGTAAGGACAAACTTACGGAAGAAAAGGTATTGCACCTATTGTCAGAATATTTTGAGTTGGTGACACTACGACCCATCACGTCCTTGTTAGGGGTTAATTTCCGGAGGCACGGAAACTCTATCGAAATGCATGAAACAGGATACATTGAACGACTGGCCAAAGAGTACAAAGTGGACAATCTTGCAGTGCCAGTGCCAGTGGGAACTTGTGTCCAAATTTTGAAGGAAAGTGACCAACCAGACTTTCCAAATCAATCCTTAATTGGTAGCTTGCTATTTCTAAGTCTTCGTACTAGCCCAGATCTGCTCTTTTCAGTTATTCGATTGTCCCAGTTCAATACCATGTTTACGATGACTCATGTGAAACTTCTTCTAAATGTATTGCGATACGCCTATAGTACCAAAGAGTATAGCATAAGGTTATCAGGCGCAAATAAAACATCACTTTATGGATATAGTGATGCATCTTGGGCATCAGATCGTGATAGTCGTCGAAGTTTCGGCAGTTACATCCTTTTCTTGGGCGGAGTCCCAATTTCACGGGGGGTTAAAAAGTAATCTATGGTTGCGTTAAGCACCATGGAAGCAGAGTTCATAGCATTGGTGCCAGCTGCCCAAGAAATACATTGGTTATGTGGGGTATTTGCATGTAAGGTGGTGATGGGATTTCAGCAAGTTCCTACCGTTTAATCGGATTCTCAATCTGCCATTTATTAAACGCGGAACGCAATTGAGAATAGAAGGACGAAACACATCGATATTAAATTCCATTTCTTAAAAGACTGGTTACAAAGGGGATACTTCACTATACGCCACATCTCGTCCGAATCAAATATCGCCGACCTATTCACAAAGTGGTTGTCAAGCATCAGGCTCGTAAAACTGCGTTCTGGCATGAAACTTATATGATTGTTTATAGTATAGCCTATGTGATAGTGTCCATAAGATTGTGAACATTGTGCCAGAAGGGGGCGTTTGTTGTAGTTTTGGCTATTTCTGCCACATTGTGAAGTAGGCTGCGGTATTTCACCATTTTGCACGCTAAATAATTGGGCCTATTTTCATATTAATGGTTATTTATCTAGGTGATAAAAATATTCCCTAGTAGATGTGTATCTACCTACGATTGTAATTTTACCACATTTGAATATGGCGTTAGCCTTAATTTAACGCTGCTGGAAGCTTCACTTCCGGTTTTCTAGTTTTGCGAGAACCGACTTCCAGTTCCTGTTTTTTGGGTCAGCAGTCACAACATGACTGAACGCGACCGAGGTGGTCGCTATGTTTTTGTATTCTCTGAAGCGCGTTCAAGCTGTAGTCGCAAACCCATTGTACCAAGTACAAGTGTAGCATTTAATTAATGTTCTCCCAAGGATTAAAATGGTTTGGACATTGAGTAAGGTATGTTCTTTTGCTATTCTTAAGTGCATGACAACCACAACCCACAGGATTTATTTCAACAATAACTTGTAGCCGATCGCACGGTCTTAGCACCGGCAACGCATCTTTCAAATGTCTGCCTTATCAACTGTCGATAGTAGGTTATGGTTTTTATGGGTAACAGGGAATCAGGGTTCGATTCTGGAGAGGGAGCCTGAGAAACGGCTACTACATCCAAGGAAGGCAGCAGGCACACAAATTACCCACTCCCAGCATGGGGAGGTAGTTACGAGACGTATACAAGTCAGTCCTGCCTGGCCTTTCGCTTCGCTGGTGTGATACCGACCATAAATACGTCGGAGAAATATTGGAGGGCAAGACTGGTGCCAGCAGCAGCGGTAATTCCAGCTAAAATAGCGTATATTAGAATTGTTGCGGTTAAAAAGCTCGTAGTTGGATCTTGGCTTCGAGGCGGCTGGTCACCTTTGGTTACAATTGCCGTCCTCGTAGCCTCACGATCAGACTGCTGTGGCAACAACAGGCACGGCAGGCGGGTGACGATTTTACTTTAAACAAATTAGAGTGCTCCAAGCAGGAGAGTCAACGCCCACATAGCCAAGCATGGAATAATGGAATAGGACCTCGGTTCTATTTTGTTGGTTTTCGGAACCCGAGGTAATGATTAATAGGGGCAGACAGGGACATTCGTACCACGGCACGAGAGGTGAAATTCTTGGACCACCATGGGACGTACCGAAGTGAAAGCGTTTTCCACGAATGTTTTCATTAATTAAGAACGAAAGTTAGAGGACCGAAGGTGATCAGATACCGCCCTAGTTCTAACCATAAACGATGCCGAGTAGCAATCCGCCAGGTTACTCCTATGACTCGGCAGGCAGCTTCTGGGAAATCAAAGTTTTTGGGTTCCGGGGGAAGTATGGTTGCAAAGCTGAAACTTAAAGTTACTGACGGAAGGGTACCACAAGGAGTGGATGGAGCCTGCGGCTTAATTCGACTCAAAACGCGAAAACTCACCCAGTCCTGACACTGGAACGATTGACAGATTGAGAGCTCTTTCTTGATTCAGTGGGTGGTGGTGCAGGTCTGTGATGCCCCTAGATGTCCAGGGCCGCATGCGTGCTACAGTGGGCGATTCAAAAAATTTCCTGGTCCGAGAGGACTCCGGGAAATCTTAGAATATCGTTCGTGCTTGAGATCGGGGTCTGCAATTCTTCCCGTGAACCAGGAATTCCCAGTAGGCGCGAGTCAGCATCTCGTGTCGAATATGTCCCTGCCCTTTGTACACACCGCCCTTCGCTACAACCCATTGATGACTAGTTGAGTACCTCGTACTGACGAAGCTGCGGTGGCCCTCGTGTCATTCTGCTCCATGTTGGAACGAGGTGCAAAACTTGTCTTCGTGAGGAAGTAAAGTCGTAACAAGGTTTCCATAGGTGAACCTGCGGAAGGATCACTGACAAGCATCTCATGCTCAGCCATGGGTGTCCTAAGGAAATGATCATCCCTAATGGGAGGAATTCGAACGCAATCAGGAAAAGCTATGGTGTCCAACCAGACGGGCGAGGTCCTCTTCGTCGCCTGGGACTCTGGACTGGGGTAACCCGGAAAGTACCAGTCGGCCCTCATCGGGCTGCGGGTCGGCGTGAAGCTGTATCGATCACTGCAAGGCTGCGATGGAATAGCATTCCATTGGTCTTTTCCGAAAGTCCGAGACTGGATTGATCCCATTCGGGGTCTCGACGGGGTACTTATGCCGAGTGTCGTGCTGGGAGAGAGTTCGTGGCTAGTCCACGAACAAAGTTTAAAGATGTTCCGCCCCATCGATCCCCATATGGCGAAAGCTACTGGGCAATGTTGCTGAATTGCCGAAGATGCTGTTGGTTGTGTGCTGCTGTGTGTCTGGGGAACATCGATGTCGAGCGCGAGAATCGGGAAGAGAAAGGCAACCCAGGGCCTGCCAATAATGTTGCTCCATCAGGTCTTTGATCGTCTCATGATTCTCCGGAATCTCTCGGGGGCGCTGGCTATGCGGCGGGCACGCAATCGGCAGTATACTGGACTTGCGAAGAGAGAGAGGTAACCCAGGGCCTGCCAATAATATTGCTCCATCAGGTCTTTGATCGTTCCGTGATTCTCCGGAATCTCTCGGGTGCACTGGCTATGCAGCGGGTACACAATCGACAGCACACAGGGCTTGTGGCGAGAAAGTTCCTGATTCCCTTCGGTGTCTTCGTGACTTGGATGTGGAGTAGTCGTTATTGTGTTTGTTGGCGTCGGTCACGTACTGTGCATCGGTGACGCGATCGGCCAGGGCAGATGGCAGTGTGGAGCAAGTCGTAGGGATTAGTTCTTGTGACTAAACCTGAGTGGCGCAAAACTGTAAGGTGTGAGATCCGTTAAACCTGGACGGCATATCACCATCCCGCTTCGACCGGGCGGGATGATAGCACGACATAACTCGGCATTGGTTGGCTTGTTGATGAGGACGGCGTGTGGGTCCTTTGCTCAAAGCTGGTTGGAGCCATTGGATGAGTGGCAATGCTTGATGATGAATCGTTGGGTCCTCACCTTTGGGCTTGAACCTGCCATTCTGATGTTGAGTTGAGCCATTGGACAGGTGGCGACGAAGACTTGGCCGATGAGCGCTGTGGCCCCGACGTTCTGGGCTGGTTGAGCAGTTTGGACTGGTGAAGACCCTTTGGTGGCGAACGACGGATCCCCCTTGCCTTCATGCCGGCAGATCCCCGTTCTAAACCGGAGTTGACCCTTTGAACTAAGTTGCGAGAATGGTGCCAACGTAAGCTGTTCCATCGACGATCCCATAGTCTTCTTGTGAGGATGGATCCCTTGCCTTAGGTACGACGTTTCATTCTAAGCTTATTGAGCTGTTTGGACTAGTAGCTTTGGTGGAGATCGGTACGCCTTTCTAAACCGGCTGTTGGACCGAGTAAGCAAGACGAGTGGTGATCATTCTCGTCCTTTGGCTACACTGTTCCGAACTAGTCGAACTGTATGGACTAGTAGACTTTGGTTGTGGGTCTTGCCGGCGGACCTCACTCCTCAGTCAAACTTGACCGAATTGCGAGACTGGTGATGAGCTGTGTAAGTCCTCGATGTTGGGCTCGATGTCCTAAACTAGGTTGGAGCTGTTTGGACTAGTGGCTTTGCTTAGTGAAGATTGGGACGCCTTTCTAAACTGGGTTGAGCCGTTGGACCGAGTAGTAAAGACTTAATGGTGAGCACTCGTTCCCCTTGAATATGTGCTGTCTCTGAGCTGCCCCTCTTGCGCTCAGAACTGGTTTGAGATGTTGGCTGCAGGCCCATGAGTGTGGTGAGTCCTGCTGAAAGAGTTAACGGCTTGGCCCTATCGTAAGCTTCCTCCATTGGTCTTCGGGCTATGGACGGGTATGCAAGGGTAGCATGTCGGGCCGTGTTTGAGATTGAGTAGGTGGACGATCCTAACTTGCTTGCTTTGCATGTCTCCGTCTTGGATTGGGAGTGCTTGAGGGTGGGCGAAGTGGTTGTTGCTTTTTGTTGTTCCCTGGGATGCGTTGACTGCGGACGAACGGGTCTGGTGATGTGCTGGCAAAAAGTGCTTGAACGTTAGCGGCTTGGCCCTACCGTAAGCTCCTCCGTTGGTCTTCGGGCTATGGACGGGTACGCAAGGGTAGCATGTTGAGTCGTGTTCAAGCTGGAGTATGTGGACGATCCTAAGTTCCTTGTTCCACGTGTCCGTGCCCCGGGTTGAGCTTATTAAGTGACAGCTGGGCGTTTCTCAGTCCAGGATGAGTTGGCTGTGGGTGAAAGAGACTGGTGGTTTGCTACTGAAAAAGTTTGGTCTGACTTGGCCCTACCGTAAGCTTTCTCCGTCGATCTTCCGGCTATGGACAGGTACGCGAGTGTAGCATGTTGAGCCGTGTTCGAGCTTAAGTAAGTGGACGATCCTAACTCGATTGCCTTGTGCCTCTGTGTCTTGGATTTGGATTGGTCCCCGAGCTGGTCGGAGCAGTTGGACTAATGGCGACGCTACAGTGGCGAGTGGTATGCCATTCCGAACTGAAGTTGAGCCGTTGGACTGGCAGCAAAGACTTGGCGACGAGCAGCGTGACCCTACTGGCTGATATGCCAGAGTCGTGTGCGTCTGGGCATTTCTGAGTTCGGGATGTGTTGGCTGTGGGCGAAAGAGTCTGGTGATGTGCTTCTGAAAGAGTTTGGTCCGTCTTAGCCCTACCATAATCTTACTCCGTCGGTCTTCGGGCTGCGGGTGGGCAGGTAAGGGTAGCATGCTGAGCCTTTTCTGAGCTTTGAGTAAGAAGGCGATCCTGACTCGTTGCCTCGTGCCTCTGTGTCTTGGATAAGGAGTGCCTTAGCCGCTCTGTGTCTGGGGAACATTGATGTCGAATGCGAGAATCGTGAGTGAAAGTCTGGGAGCCTGGGACCTGCCATTTATGTTACTCCGTCAGGTCTTTGATCGTCCCGTGATTCTTCAGAATCTTTCGGGCGCACTGGCTATGTGGCAGGTAGGTTTCAGGTAGTATACCGGGTTTGTAGTGTGTGAGTGAAGGCAGCCCGGGGCCTACCAATCATGTTACTCCGTCAGGTCTTTGATCGTCCCATGATTCTTCGGAATTTCTCGGGCGCACTGGCTATACGGCGGGTAGGTTACAGGTATTATACCGGGCTTGTTGCGAGAAAAAATTTCCGATTCCCTTCGGTGTCTCTGTGGCTTGGATGTGGAGTTGTTATTTGCTGGTGTTGGTCTTGTACTGTGCATCGATGACGCTATCGGCTAAGTGGCAATGTCGTGCGAGTCGTAGGGATTAGTTCTCGTGACTAAACCTGAATGGCGCAAAACCGTGAGATCCGTCAAACCTGGACGGCGCATCACCATCCCACCCAGAAGGGATGAGAGCACGGCATAACTCGGCATTGGTTGGCTTGTTGATGTGGACGGCATGAGGGTCCTTTGCTCAAAGCTGGTTGCAGCCGTTCGACTAGTAGCGATACTTCGGTGATGAGTTTTGGGTCCTCGCCTTCGGGCTTGGATCTGCCATCCTGATCTGGAGTGGAGCCATTGGACCGGTGGCAAAAGACTTGGCCGATAAGCACTGTGGCCCCGACGTTCTAGACTGGTCGAACTGTTTGTACTGGTGGCGACGCTTTGGTGGTGAGCGACGGATCCCCCTTGCCTTCGTGCCGGCAGATCCCCGTTCTAAAAGGGAATCGACCTTTCGGACTGAATTGCGAGACTGGTGCAAACATAAGCTGTCCTATCGACGATCCCCAATCTTCTTGTGAGGATGGATCCCTTGCCTTTAGGTACGACGTTTTGTTCTAAGCTTGTCGAGTTGTTTGGTCTAGTGGCTTTGGTGGAGATTGGCACGCATCTTCGAAACAGGCCGTTGGACCGAGTAAGCAAGACGAGTGGTGAGCATTCTCGTCCTTCAGGTACACTGTTCTGAAATGGTCGAGCTGTTTGGACTAGTGGCTTTGGTTGTGGGTCTTGCTGGCAGACTCCATTCCTCGTAAGTCAAACTAAACCATATTGCGAGACTCGTGATGAGCTGTGTAAGTCCTCAATGTTGGTCTCGATGTTCTAAACTAGGTTGGAGCAGTTTGGACTAGTGGCTTTGCTTGGTGAAGATTGGGACACCTTTCTAAACTGGGTTGAGTCTTTTGATCGAGTAGCAAAGAATTGGTGTTGGCAGTCGTTACCCTTGAGTGTGTGCTGTCTCTGAGCTGGTCAGAGCAGTTGGACTGTGTCAACACCTTGGTTGTGAGCGACGGATCCCCCTTGCCTTCGTGCCGGCTGATCCTCGTTCTAAACTGGGTTGAGCCGTTGGATGGCAGCAAAGACTTGGCGACGAGCAGCCTGGCCTTGCCTTCAGGCTTGGAAGGTTCTAAGCTGTTTGAGCCATTTGGACAGGTGGCAACGCTTTGGCAGTGAGCTGTGGGTTCGTCCTGTGGCACATCTCCAGAGCGCTGCCTGACCTAGTGGCGATAGTGGCTGTGGGCCCTTTAAGCTTGGAGAGGTAGAAGCAGCAGTCTCTTGGGTCGGAGCAGTTGGACTAGTGGCTTCGTTTTGGTGACGAGTGGTACGCCATTCTGAACTGGAGCTGAGACCATTGGACCAGCAGGAAAGACTGGTTGGAACTTGTCGTTTCGAGCGTTGCCGGTGCTAGACTAAAGTGGGTGTTTGACGAGACATTCATGAACTAGAAGTCTGACGAGGTGACTAGGTGTCGAACATTGGTACGGTCGTGTCTTTCGACGAGTTCCATCAATGTTGGATGGTTGGAAAAGTGTAGTGATCCACCCGAGGCCCGTCTTTCCTTCTGGTCTCGAAGGTTAGGCGATCGATGACTGTGGATCATGAGGGTGTGGTGGCAGGCCGAGACCACTAACTAACTTACTGAGAAGCTTGAGGATAACCCTCACTGGATGATGATTTGGTGACTTAAGTTGGGACTTTGTACAGAGGGGATGGACTTGGTCTCGGCCATACCTGAATCAAAAGAGACCCGCATACTAGCCAAGCTCCGCAATGGTGGAGTTTGGCTTTTTTTACCTCATATGGTGACGGTTAACATCGCAATACCCAGAGAATTTGGCAAAGTCCCCGCAATGAGGCAGGGTTTGGCTTTTTTTACCCTTAGAATGGTGACGGTTAACATCACAATACCCAGAGAATTTCGCTAAGTCCAAGTCTTGCCAGACCCCGAAATGAGGCAGGGTTTGGCTTTTTTTCTGACCTTTTTTTTCATTACCGTATATGGTTACGGTTAACATCACTATACCAAGAGAATTTGACTAAATCCCTGCAATGAGGCAGGGTTTGGCTTTTTTTTTACCCTTAGAATGGTGATGGTTAACATCGCAATTCCCAGAGAATTTGGCTAAGTCCAAGTCTTGTCAGACCCCGCAACGAAGCAGGGTTTGGCTTTTTTCTGACCTTTTTTCATTACCCCATATGGTGACGGTTAACATCGTAATACCCAGAGAATTTGGCGAAGTCCAAGTCTTGCCAGACCCCGCAATGAGGCATGGTTTGGCTTTTTTCTGACCTTTTTTTCATTACCCCATATGGTGATGGTTAACATCGCAATACCCAGAGAATTTGCCTAAGTCCCACCCAAAGAAATCCCCACACCCTGCCGTCATCTGAGACCTGGCATTCATCGCGGTTTCAGACGAATACCACGACGCCACGACGAATACCGGGTCCAGCAACAGTGAGGTTTGGGGCTTTTAGTCTTTTCCTGAAAAGTCAAAGTCACAGTTAGGCAAAGGGAAAACATAATTATGAACAAAGGTTACAAGGTTTATTCGGCGTTGGCTGTACAAAGCTATACAGGTTTAATGAAAGTTCAGCCTAAAAATCGAGGTCCAGGCGATCTTGATGCAGCTGCCAACAAGTTCGTCAACCGTGCCTTTTTCTCGAGCTTTCGTCCGTGCACACGTTCGTGCGACAAGTGGCGCACCACCAGATGGTCTCGTGCTATTCCTGTATGTACTTCCTGCAAACCTGGCATCTGCGGCTCCTTGTACTCTTCTTGTGGCGATGACTGGTAGCCAAGACGGCTGGAAGTCTTATGGGGCGTGTCTTGCGTACTCGATTGTTGAGTTGGTTGGCCAGCGATCTTCGGTAAGTCAGCTGTGAGCGTTTGCCGTCCTTATCGAGGCCGCAGGCCATGACCATGTTGAGCCTGGCGTTGACGAGAATCTGGTTGAGCTTTTGGAAGAAAAGGCATCGGTGCCATCTAATCGACATCCTGCCGACGTAGAACGAGGAGATGAGGTGATTGGCCATGTCCACGCCATTAATGCACTCCGTGTAAGTCGTAGCTGCCGGTGGGCAAGTGACTAGGTGTTTCTGGCCAGTGACTAGGTGTTTCTGGCCCCCGATGAGTCTTCCGATGGTACATTTTCCAGCCAAGGGATCCACGTTGGTGCTGAGTAGAGGGACGGCCTTGGTGTCACACCAGATGCTCAGCAGTATCCGGCCACTCTGACGCAGGATATTCTCGCCACATTCGTGCTCCTTCTTTAATTTGCACAACTCCTCCGTGAACTCGTATGGCATTCCGGCAGCATTGGCGCGTAGGCTCCCGCATCCGAAGGTTCCTAGCTTGGCGTAGAGGACCTGAAACAGCAGTGCCGAAGTGAAGCGGTTGTCGCAGACGATGGTGTAACCCTAGTTGAGGTAGTGGCGTGCGGTGTAGATTGTTGTGTGAGCCATCTTGTTGTTCTCGAGTTCCTTGGCGGGGTCTTGAGCGGGTTCAATGGCTATGTGGCGTTTTTTTCCAATCTGTGCCTCGTCATTGAGGATGTAACCATCAAACGGGTCGCAGAGAGTGAAGTGTTCAAAGCCGATCTTGATGGGCTTCTTGGGCTGGTATACCTTGATCTTGGATCCTCCAGTGTATGAAGTCATGGACTCGTCTATGCAGAGAGCTACTCCGGGGTTCCTGCACTTGCGGAATGCTTGGTTGATGGCCTCCATCATCAGTCGCACCTTCATTATTGCGTCCATGTCCTCCTTGGCCTTCTGCTCTTCCATGGCTTGCCTGACCGTGGGCGATGCAGTCTGGGGATCGGTACCGGTGAAAGACGGTTCTTCGGACAGCCGAAAGTTGTTCCAAATTTGATTGAACCTTGTTCTGGTCATGGTCGATCTGATGGAGTGGTTTCCCAGGTCTGGGGACGTGGACCAATACTGCGCCATATCCGGCAAGTCGTTCTAACCTATGATTACCAGTATTCCGATGAAGGCCAGAAACTCGTCTTTCTTCCATGGTACCCACATGGGAGTGGGATGTGGTTGTTTCGTTTTGGGGATGTTTGGCAGGCTTGCGTGGTTGTCATTATTGCTGGGTCTTGGCTGGAGTTGGAGTTGGAAGTGGGATCTACTTGTTCCCCTGCCTGAGGGACTTGTGATGAAATGACCATTGATGGTGTCTCCTTGGCAGCTGGCTCTTGGCTAAAGTTAGACCCTGCTTCTTCCCTTTGGATTTGCGCCGGCTGGAACGGCGACGTTAACGACGAGGGCTCTGACTGGCTCCTGAGTGTCTTGTCCACCTCTGCACACATCTGCTGTAGCACTAACCGTCCTGTGCTCGGATCTTCTGGGAGGTTCTGTGCTCGGGTCTTCTGAAGGTTGTACTGGTGGAGCGCTTGGCTGAGACTGTTGTTAGCTAAAACGGTGATTGACATATTGGGTTATCCTAGCGTGGCGCATCTTCTGAAGGTAGCCACTTCAAGGAGGCAATAATCGTTTCTTTTTTTTTCGGGTGGCTCGGGTAACATATTACTTCTGTAGATTTTGTCGTACAGTACGACTCGCCAACGTAGTTTCATGGCTTCTAGTTTACTCGGTTCCAGTGACGGTGGCAGTGATTGTGGGGGTGGTGGCTCGACTACGTTGGCTGTTGTTGTGGTGGCTCTTTCATCCTACTCCTCCGACGAAACGATGCAGATTACCTCCTCGGATTCTTTACTTATGAATCTACCTGAAAGACCCCAAGGGATGGGTACGAGTCCTCTTTTTGTTCGTCTCATAAATGGCTGCGGCTGTGATGTTGCGACTTTGGCTGTTGGCTTGCGATTTTGGCTGGACAACGAGACCTCCTCTGCTGGTGTGGGACGTAGTAGGACCGACCAACTGGGCTCATATGTTGGCAACGTTGCTTCTGATGATTGCATTGGCATGGGAGTAGAGGTTTCTTTTAAGGTTGGAGGTCGTGGTGGGTTTTCTGGCCTTAGCGGTCGTGGTAGACTGTCTGGCCTTGCTTCTTCATCCTCACTGCTGGACAGGCATGCATCGGCATCGTCCTCTGACTCAGTCTCTTTTAGTTCGTCATCTAACTCATCCTCATCGTTGACTGATTCTTGGCTGCTGCCTTCGTAGTAGTTCTCATTTTCCTCGCAGTAATATAGGTACTCTGATTTGTCCTCCTCCCCGGCCACATCTGTTTCTGGCATTGGCGGCTGTGCTTGGATTGACCCGCCTGCTTCTTCCATGTGGACGTCTGGTTGTGGTATTCCCAGCTGTGGTTCACTCGGAATTCCAGTGAGAGGTAAAAACCGGCAGTAAGTGACGTCGGGTGGTGATGGACGTGGTGGTTGTGGTGGCGGAACCAATGACTCGACTGTTGTGTTGGTCACCGCCGATGGCTCCCCGTGTGTCGAAGTCCCTGCATTGTCTTTCGGTCCTGGCTTGTTGGCTGACTTGACGTTCCATTTGCTGCATTTGGCATTGCTGGCCCTCTCTTCCATGAATTCGTTGGTCCTCCTTACGATGAAATCTGCGGTCACCCCGAATAATTCCATGAAAAATTCAACTCCTTGCTCTTCTTGTTGCATCTACCAATGTAGCCCATTGGAGGTCCGGAGAAACCTTTCCTGTCCTGGTACTCGCTCAGCTCTTCCATCCAAACTCGATGAAGTTGCCTCCGAGACTTGCCGGCCCTAGACTTCTCTACTACGGGGTAGCTGAGAAAGTCGTCCATCGGTGCTGCTGCAGCCGACATCTTGTCTACCCGCTTCTGGTCGAAGAAATGATTCGCATGCGGCGGGTAGGCCCTTATATACGGCTACGCATGACCACTGCACATTGCTTCTGCTCAAATGTATGCAAGATTGTGAAGTAGTTGCCACATGACGGAACGTTGTGCAATATTGTGCAGCACCCGCGGAACCCGCATCTGGGTGCGGGATAGCAGGATGCGATTTGACCACACGGAAACAGCAACCGGTCGTGAAGGGCAATGAGCCGCAGATTGCCATACACTGCAAGTGACCATCAATTGTGTGGCTTTAGATAAAGCCGCGTGACGTTGTTGCGAACATGGTGTTTGGCATCGGAAATTTGGGGGCAAGGCGGAGAAGCCCACGCCTTGCTACCCGACATGCGGGTTCGCGACCAAAAAACCAAACAAGGCAGGAAACAACATGAGAAAGGAGTGGCAGGGTGATTGTAGAATGGAGAATGGAATTTCCAAGGGAAAAGCTGAGCAATGGACATGTTACATGGATCCCAGTTTTCTGGCCGTTCCTGAAACACTGTTGCCGAATGGTTAGGAGGTTGCAGGTTTTTTTTTCGAATAGCTCGGCTCAGTGAGGTCTCGCGGACTTGTGGTTGCACTTGAAATGGGCGTACAGACGAGGCCTAACCTCACACCGAGTTTCATCAAGTTTAGACGACTAGTTTTTGAGCCCTGACAGTTTAACCGTGGCCCTACCTTCTGCAATGCTGTTTCCAAGTGGCGTCGCAGGATCTTCTTTTTGGATGCCAGCACCACAGGGTTGGGGCCAGGGGACCCATCTTCTGGGGCCGTCCATTTAGTATCGTCCCCCAGGCGCATGCCGATTTTGGACGTGATCCGAGCACTTTTCATTGTTCCTGCGTTAGCGAACGCTGGTTTCGAGTCTTTACACCTAACTCATGTCAGGTTTTTTTTCGAATAGCTCGGCTCACACAGGTCTCTCGGACTTGTGGTTGGGCTTAAAATGTGAGGGGGTTGAAGGCTACTCTGTCACCGAGTTTCATGAAGTTTAGACGACCAGTTTTTGAGCCCCGACAGTTTGAACGATTTTCTGTACCTTCCGTAATGCTACGAAAAGTGCTTGGTACGGTCATCACCACAACTAGTCCGTGGGCCACTCTCTGTATAAAGCCTTAAAACAAAATTTTGTGGAGAACATTTTGTACCACGAGATATTTTAACCCTTGTTAGTACACGATATAGGGAGCATGTTGTAAAAATATCTTGTCTGTAAAGTGTCAACTGTTCTTACAGCAGCTTGTTGTACGGTAACAGTGGCACATGCTAAATTGTTGCACTTCAACTAATAAAATATTGCTTCTAATAAGCTGTTGCAGACAAGACAAGAAGTCCATTCAATAGAATAAGTTAGTAAATAAAGATGCGATTAAAATAAATGAAATACTGCTATGAGAAGGCATAAATAAACACCCATCGTAGAATCCGGGGACGGCAGTGAAGCCCAGCGTGCATCCGTCTAGACGCCACACACTGGGCTTCACTGCGGTCCTCATTAGGACGACTGGTGTTGGTTTACAAAGATGTAGTTATATCTCTTGTTGTTTGGACCTTAATGTCAGCATGCCCGAGCAGGAGTTGAACCGGCAATATATAGAACGGAGAACTCGAGCAGTTTGACTACAGTGAAATGTCTTCTCATCGTGGTCGTGGCACTGTGTTCATATGTTGTAGACAAGCGATTACATCATCATTCTTTGAATTTTTTATTTCCACTGGAGGTGTACTGCTGAGTGCTGACATGTAAATCCAAAGGGCAACATTTGTCTTCCAACATGTTTTACGTTACTTTAAAAGTAGCATTCAGCTCTATCGACGGCAATTGCTCCAAATGATATAGTAAAGAAAGATAGTGCTGGATTTCACTGTCTCTATTAACCTTTAGGGGGTCTCAAAATAGTCAAATCGTAATGAGCAAGTTCACAAATTGATTTCTCCTTTACAAAATTGGTTTCATTCTGTTTCAATAACTATGTGTTGATATTGTAAATAATTAGCTGGTGTGTTTAGTTTCAAATGCATGTGGGGAGGGGAAGTCACATGGAAACCAAAGACCAGAGAAAGTTCCTTAGCGAGCACAGGGATAATTCTGCCAAAAACAATGTGCCTTGGCTTTTAAATCCTATTATTCTAGCTTACTTTATAAAAAATTGTAAACTGTAAAATTCAGACCGACATTAAAAAGACACTCGGGCTTTAAATCTCACTTTTTGTACAGTTCCTGAAATTAGAAACATAGGCTATTGTTCAGTATTTTAACTCTATATGCAACAAGTATAGGCTACAACCTATATGGAAAGGGCTTTGCATTGGAAAGCGTGGGTCAAAAAAGAAATTTTCTTTTCTTATTTTTTAGGACCCTTCGTACAAATAGTTATTTTGAAACAAATGGACATTATCAAAGAGAAGCATTTTTTTTTTAAGAAATAAAAATGTGATAGGTGCTAGGTAAAGAGGTTAGTTTTAATTAAATAATTTTTTGTAAGAAAGTAAAATAGGTGTGGAAAGGATCAAGTGTATTGATAATTCATTAACATGGCCTAAAAAGCTAAACTTTTAAGCATAATCTATTTACGGAAATAGCTTAGCTATACACTGTATTGTAACCGTTTTAATTCACATTTTAAGACTTACACAAAGTAACCCCACTGGAAGCAAACAATGGCAAACCCTAGATTTTGTTAGGGAAGAAGGAGGGGGTGAGTTAAAGGAAATTAGAATTCAGAGTGCTGTTCGAGAAATTCAGCTAACAGGGCTGGGGAGAGAGTATTGTAGGCCATCGGGGCTCTCCCTGTAAAACAACGTATTTATAGCAGCTTTAGTACCGATAAAACAGTTTAAATGGTTAAAACTTTTTTAAACGGGACGGAAAGCCAATGGGCTCGAGATTGGTTAAAGAAATACGGATGCAAACCTATTTACGTTGCCTTTTGGACTTATATGTCAGACTGCCTCAGCGGGGAATTGAACCCAGGACCTTTGAAATCAAAGGCCAAGGTCTTACCACTGATCCATACTAACAGTATGGCTCAGCGGTAGGACCTTGCCCTTTGATTTCAAAGTTCTGGGTCCTTTTCCCCGCTGAGGCAGTCTGACATATAAGTTCAAAAGGCAACGCAAATAGGTTTGCATCCGTATTTCTTTAAATGGTTAAATTTACTTTTGCCAGAATTTACGCGTATTTTCCGATCTTGGTAAGGGTGGGAGTAGGGAATGCCCCCCCCCCCCCCCCCCATGGGGTGCGTCAATGGGAACAAATCGCATAACTTCAAGGCCACTGGAGTTTATTACCTAGGGACCGTTTTTAACGTTTAATTACTTTAATTGCACGGGGCAAATCGTTAGGCTACATTGCTCAATAATTATAAGAATAAATAATTAATTAAGGAAACGTGTCATAAAATGGATTCGTGAAAATTTACTACGTATTCCAAGTAGTCCTTTTAGGCAAGTTTCATTTATTTATATTTATTTTGGGCTGTTTTTTTTTCTTGCTAACAAAGCGTTGCTAGCTGTTGTCATTCGCCTGACTGTTTAATAAATATTCTCTTAAACAGTCAAAATATAAAAGGCATACTACACCGACAGTGTGCTCTCTTTCTTTCTTTCTTTATTTTATTAGAGCATACAGACCCGAAGTCATGAGCTCAATGTAAAATTACAACTAAATCAGGTGGTAAACCAACAAAACCATATAACATGAGTTAAACATTTTAAACAAAGACATATTATGCAATGAGGAAGAACGTGGTGGTATTAGAGACCAGGCTCCATACCTCATTAAAAAACAAAGCGTCTAGTATCTTTGCAGAACTTCACCACCGCACGCAAATTCCTACGGGTAGAGGCACACACAGGATACACAGTTAAAACAGATACATCTCCCAATGCCAAAGGAGGACGTCTGAAGCCAGACCAACGAGGACACCGGAAAAGGAAATGCTCCACTGTTTCAACCTCTCCACAGAGACACAGTGGCGAGGAACTCCACCCAAGTCTGAACATGTGCGCACGCAGCAGCACACACCCAGAACGAAGGCGGGAGAGCATGCCCGACTCTTTTCTGGGGAACCCACCAAGAACTGAAGGCAAAGATACGGACGGGTGCACTGCGTACAAAGTCCTACCTGTCAAACTACCTTCCCATGCTCTCTGTCATGCTTAAACAATAACACGGGGGAAAAATCAAAGGAAACGTCAAAAACATCAGCGGCATAGAGTCTCGGCATGAGCGCAGCCATCTGTGCTCGCAAGTATCTTGCATGACCTTGAGGAGTAATTCGCACTTGATTGCTCTTCGCGATCGCTGATTGGCTAATAGGCCTAGGTTCACATGCATTGAGGTCATGCGCAATTAGTAAAAGAGTTCCACCATATTTCTATCGTTATTCGTAAACAAACAACTTCTATTTCCAGATAATTAGATTTTTGCAGTCAGCCAACATAGCTTTACAAACTAGGCCAAAGATCTGATGGTACACAATTTCCTCTACACACTGAAACGATAAGGGCTCTGTCGGTGGCGGATTTAAGAAGATAGCCCGGGGGGGGCAAAGCCCTACAAGGCCTCCTTCCTTCCCGAAATTCTGAGGACCTTTTTTTTTTTTTAGCTAGCTTGAACCCAACAATGTTCTTTGTTATTATGTATATTTCACTGATGCTTGGGGAATGAAGGCCCCTTTTACGATGAAGGCCCATGAAGGCTCTTTTATGTTGAAGGCCCGGGGGGCCTTGCCGTCAGCGTTGCTAACGCAGAAGAAGGGGATTCCTACTAATGAAAACGAGATTCTCTAACCCGTGCCAAAGTGCGGTTTGGCGGCATGGAGTAGCCAAAGCCCTGAACAAATCCTGCTTTGATCTGTTGCAAAACCAGGTTCGGCCGCGCTATGTTCGGGAGTGCACCTAGCGTTGCTAACCGAGGCAAATGAAC
>JAHWFP010035101.1:8174-37988 GCA_023313725.1 Lithobius niger | reverse complement strand
TATTTGTTCACTTTTGGGTTTGAGCGTCTTTGAAGAAGAATTTTATTGATACAAACATCCAAAGTAAAATGGTGAGTTTTTTCATGAAAGTTGATAAATGTAAGCAGATTTTGTGTTGTTGAAAGCATAAAGTTACTACAAGCCACTTCGGGTAAAACGAATTTAGCAGTTACTCCAACTTCACCTTTCGCTATCTCATCATTATGATGTAATTTCCTGAAGATGCAACTTGACAGATATGCGAAATATTGAGGTAAAGAAAACCTATAACTGGGTGAGCATCATGATTTTAATCAGTGTTAGCATGAATTTACCCCAGCGTGATACATGTATTTTAAAAATTGTGCAAAGTAATGAAACCAAAAACAGTAATGATGAACACAAGGATTATTCCTTCTCTAAAAAATGGCAAATTCTGTATATTATTTTAAGCATTGGTGTGTAGGCAATTGAGGCTCTACTGCAGACATTGAATAGCTCTGAACACCTTAATGGGACCTAGTCTAGGCACATTAAGGCTTATGCAAATGATTAAAATCCTTGAAAGGTGGCCACCCAGTTTCAACATTTAACCCATCACAGCTCTTTATATTTTCCGTTGTCCGCGTACCAGTAACATACAAAGTGACAGGACCTTTCAAGAATCCCCGCTCAAGAGAAAAGCGGAACTCGTCCACCAATCGGTTTGTGATAGACCTGCACCCAATTACGTCGAGTAAATGAAAATTCTGGCAGTACTTGGCCAATGGAATTAAGTTTTCATCTTCAAGACGCGTAAGACCTGTGCAGTAAAGTCTTTCCAATCGTCCTTCAGTGGCTAAACGCATTAGCCCTATTCCAACGTGGCGCAACCTACTCACATTCAAGACTTTTAATGATGGAGCAGCGGCGAGGGCAGCAACACCCAAATTGGTTACGTCACTAAACTCTATATTCAGTGAATGGAGTTGCCGACAGTATTTAGCCAGATGTCGCATCAATTCGTCATCGACACCACGAGCATACTTTAATGAAAGCACTGTTAGTTGTTGCATCATTTTAACAGTTTCGCGCCAATCACTTGCTTCAATGTGGTAACTATTTAAATACAAGATTTTCAGCGTGTCCCTGTAGCAATCCAACACTTTCATTAATTCCGGTGCAGCTAATTTACAGCCTTTACCCATTGCACCGAAGCCTTCAAGTCCATCACAACTGTTCATCAGCTGCTCAGTACTGATGTTACAGTCACCGCACTGATCCACATAAAAACCTTTTAATTTCTCATTAACAGCAGTCATAAATTTGCCATTAAGTCGAAAATTATACTGGAGAAGCAAGCATTCTAAAGAATGACAATGTTTTAAAAAGTCTGACAGATTGACATCGTCCAACTGGCGGGATTGCCATATACGAACTAGTTTCAGCTTGGGACAGCCTTTCGCGATATTTACCAAGTCACGGGGAAATTCTTGGTATTCTTCCACATCGTAAAGATATAGACTAATAGCAGTGAGGTTTGGGCAACTGTTACTCAGACTCAATATGGCATCATCTTCCAAACGGTTGATTCTTATTTCATTCTTAATCACAGCTAGCCTGGCTAACTTTAATGTTTTCAAAGTTGCTCCAAATCGGGAGAGCACGGAAGGCAAAATCTCATTTAGATCTTCATCGGGTACGGCGTCGATCAGATCTGAAATGTCGAATGTAGTCGGCCAACCCCAACGGACAGTTGTGCCAAACGTACTCCACCGCTTGCAGACCAATTCCGTACGAAGACGTTCTTTTATACTCAAGAAACAGAAGATATAATCCAGTATTTCGTACGGCAAGTCGTCAATAGTGATTCCAACTCTCTCAGCTTCACCTCCACGACTATCGAATGCGCTTTCAGTAACGCACGCACTATTAGACATTTTTCACACAACAATGATGTGCTATATAGTCTGATAAATGAATGTCACTTGATAAATGAACGATCTTGCGTTCGTACGTCAGAGATGCAATCAGCGCAATGAAACCAAAACTAACATGATTCTCCAAATTCAACAATCCAGCTCTACAAAATACAAGCAAGAATACTAACCGGAAACACATTTAGAATACTTTCGCACAGGATCCTTATTCAAAGCCATCAGCCCCAAGCATACTTGCCGCTGGTATGAATTCACTGTTTTATTATGATAGGTGAGTATTACAACCAAAGCCAAGCTTATACGGTTGTATGTTTATATGGAGCATTGAGCAAATACAGTTCATTGCTTGGCAGAAAATGTTTTGTCAGAGGCTACCTTTCAGCCATCTACAGATCTGGCTTCAACAACATTATGAGGTAGCTTGGCCCAGTGGTCAATCGCACGATAAGAAAAGAAGTGCTTCCCGACACTGGCAGTACCTTCCTAAAGCACCGAACAGAGTGCATCACTGTTAGAGACAGTTTGGCTCCAAACTTGACGTCGCACGTGCGCAGTGATGTTGCGTCAGCCTTCAGTACCTTCCGAAACTACAACACAGCTCAACAAGCTCAGCACAGTATTCGATACGTCATACCTTCACCGCAACCAGGCCTGGCTAATGGATTTGACCAGGATTGGCTAATAGATGTGACCAGGCGAGAGCAATGCCAAATTGCGAACCATCTCAGGGAGGTGGTTTGCAGGGGTGGAGGTTTGAGCATGCGCGAGCTAACAGTTTTGACGAAACAGATTCATCGCTGACGATGTTGACGTCAATCAAGCCGCATCAACACGGATATTAGCAGGGAATGAGCCAAACTGTCACCAACAGTGGTGCGTTTGGTGCGCTTTATTTGGTCGTTTAGGAAGGTACCGTGGTGTTCACACATGTGCTTTGTAACTCAAGGCCTGCTGAGATAGTAGATACGCCCCACTACTGCGGAGTGGAGCGCAGCTACTATCTCAGCGGGCCTTGTCGTAACTTGAGGCGGTGTCGACGATTGCCGACAGAGGGGGCCAAGGTGATGTATCCTTTAGTCTCAGTGCGATTCGATCCTATAAATTCTTGGTGCGATCAATCCCACCCTCAGTACCTTCCTAAAGCACCGAACAGAGCGGACAGAACGCACCACTGTTAGAGACAGTTTGGCTCCAAACTTGACGTCGCGCGTGCGCAGTGATGTTGCGTCAGCCGTTCAGTACCTTCCTAAACTATAACACAGCTCAACAAGCTCAGCAGAGTATTCGATACGTCATACCTTCACCGCGACCAGACCTGGTTAATGGATTTGACCAGGATTGGCTAATAGATGTGACCAGACGAGAGCAATGCCAAATTGCGAACCATCTCAGGGAGGGGGTTTGGTGGAGTGGAGGTTTGAGCATGCATGACGTAACAGTGTTGACGAAACAGATTCATCGCTGACGATGTTGACGTCAATCAAGCCGCATCAACACGGATATTAGCAGGGAATGAGCCAAACTGTCACCAACAGTGGTGTGTTTTGGTTCGCTCTGTTTGGTCGTTTAGGAAGGTACCGTCAGAATTTTGTAGGTGTGAAGTAGGTACATAGCCTGAGCCTAGCATCGTATGGAAGTACACACAGTCGTGGGACAAGCTTGGTAGCGCGCCTTTGAATTACGTAATTGTTGAGTTGTTACTGATCAAAAGCCTTTTATAGCGGCTGAAGTGGCTCAGTTTGGGTTCAAGTAAGCTCACTCCACTACTGACGCAACCTTTGTTTACAAAGAGTCTGTTCGGTACTACCTGGACAGAGGAAGCTTAGTGTATTCTGCCTCGCTGGATCTGTCTAAAGCCTTTGATAGGGTCGACTTTGATAAACTCTTTGCTAAGCTTGTTGGTAGAGAGGCATCAGCCCACATGGTAAATTTTATTGCCTTTTGGTATTTGAATCAATGCGCTGTTGTTCAGTGAGACGGCCACTTGTCTGAGGCATTTACTGTTTGTAGGGGTGTGAGACAGGGGGTGGGGTGCTCCTTTCGCCTGCTCTGTTTCCATAGTACATTGATGATCTTTTGCGTGATCTGAGCTTGGCCTTGCCTGGTTCCTGGATTGGTGGATTGAACGTTAATTGCATTGCCTACGCAGATGGCCTTATTATCTTTGCTCCCTCTCCAGCTGGACTACAATCACTACTTGACATTTGCACTGAGTGGGCTGCCAGCAATTCTATGCTTTTTAATGTTAGAAAGTGTTTCTTTATTGCTAATGGATGTGCTAGAGATGACATTGTTGCAGCCGTCTCCATTAGTGGAACTGAACTGTCACGAGTGTTTGATTTTAAATATCTTGGACATATCATCACTGTTTCTCTTCATGATGATTTGGACATTCAGCGCTGCCAGCTGTTTTTTTAAAGATCTTTAACAATTTGTACAGCAAGTTTAAGAATGTTGATGCGCATGTGTTTGCAAAGCTGTTGTCATCATGTTGTGCTCTGTATGGTGATCTGCTGTGGCTGAGGTATACCAAGAAAGCTCTGGCAGTCTTAAGACGTTTTATCATAACAGTGTCAAGAGATTTCTTGGAGTCCCTCGCTTTTTGCTTAGCCATGCCAGTTGTATTGCAGTAGGAGTGTCACCGTTTAAGGTCGTGTTGGGTGGGCACTTCGTGCAGTGGTATCGAAATCTGCTTACGCATGATAACTGACTTGTTGCCGTAGTTATGAAATCTTCGATGGGAAGGATTGGTCGGCTGCAAGATCGATATCGTACTACTTTAGATGAGCTCATGCTCAATACTTCAGACTTGGGTGTCTTCCCAAGGACAGATCTCAAATGCTACTTGGATTGGTTCACTAGGAACTATTACAGTTTATTGTGATTTTCTCCAGTCAAACGTCTCTTGTTCTGTATTTTTGTATTTTTTTGTGCTGTCGTATATCCTCAACTGGATGAAATAAAGTTTATTATTATTATTATTATTACTAAAGGAGCTGCTGGTCTTTAATAAGTTGGGGGCTTCATTCTTACAGTACCTTCCTAAACGACTGAACAGAGCGAACCAAACGCACCACTGTTGGTGACAGTTTGGCTCATTCCCTACTAATAGACGTGTTGATGCAGCTTGCATGACGTCAACCATCGTCAGCGATGAATCTGTTTCCGGCAAAACTGTTACCTCACGCATGCTCAAACCCCCACCACAGGGAACCACCTTCCCCAGATGGTTTGCAATTTGGCGTGGTTCTCGCCTGGTAACATCTATTAGCCAATCCTAGTCTAATCCATTACCCAGGTCTGGTTGCGGTGTAGGTATGACGTATCGAATACGCTGCTGTGCTTGTTGAGTTTGCTGAGCTGTTATTGTAGTCTATAAAGATACTGAGTGGCTGACGCAACATCACTGCGCACGCGCGACGTCAAGTTTGGAGCTTAACTGTCTCCTAATAGTGGTGCGTACTGTTCGCTCTGTTCGGTGGTTTAGGAAGGTACTGATTGATGCAGTATTCTAGGTGTGGCCTGATGTATGAAGCATAGAGTGTTTTTAGGGAGGTGGAACTGAAGAAGGAAAAATGTTTCTTGATGTGACACCTAGGACGATATATGGTAAACTGTGTTTCTTGGCAATCTGCGTTTACTGGACAAGCAGATTGACGACTGAAGGCGCAGCCAGCATCGATATGTCCGCTTTGAGATCATGTGATGGCAGCCGGGCAGCCGCCACGACGAGTTTCATCCGGTACACAATGTTGCAGAAAGACAAGTCCGACGAGTAGGTTAAAACACGCATGGCTAAAGTTACATTGTGATACTCTTTGCAAAATTTATCCCGACAAACGTTTGAACTAAGTTTCCAATAGGTGTTTCCGATTTTAGAAATTGCTGTTTGCATCAGTTTTAAGATATACAGCGTTTTCATATTTGTGGCAACCTGCTCAATACGTGCCTTACCTTCGTCTCACAATTTCGACAGAAATGATGAATTATAGGATGTGTATCCCAGGACGATATATGGTAAACTGCAATATGGTAATCCTATAATATATTTATTTATTAATTTTATTTACAAAATTATTGTAACCCAACCCCACAACCCCCATAAAAAGCATGACAACAATTTCAGATTAAAACAACAATTTCACGAATCTCATTCAGGCGAGAGCAGAGTCCAGAACGGAATACAACCTGGCGCCGCCATATTTTTTTTTATATGCCGGGGCCTACGGTTGTACCCAGTTCTCGCATTCGCCTCTGCTCTCGCCTGAATGAGATTCGTGAAATTGTTGTTTTAATCTGAAATTATTTTCTTGCTCTTTATAGAACAGTGACATTTGCCGCCATAGTGGCACCAGATTGACACCAGTCTGGATTTAGGAGGGCATAACTACAAGGTGCACTACATAAAAATGGAGGGAAAAACAACGGAAAAGCGGATTTCTTAGGCTTAAAATAACGTTGTTTTCTCCAACAACAAAAATCGCGCATTTTAGGTCTAAGAAATCACTCTTCACAGCATCGGCTTCAGTATGACGCCGTTCTGTTTCTCTCTGCAGTGCCTCTTGCAGCTAACCCATTAAGGCTCCAGCATAGAGTTAAATGCAATAATACTACGTCGTGTCACTGCTCTATAGGGGAGGTTACAATAATTTTTTTTTATAAAATAAATAAATAAATATATTGTAGGATTGGCCAGGTTCAGGAAAGTCCATCGCTTGATTCGTTTAAAATAAAAACGTTGAATAGACCCATGGAATACAGCCGAACTGAGTGGCATAACATACAGGTATGCTAAGTAATCAATGCATACGGGCGAAGAAATCATGGGGAGCCCACCTGGTCTGCGAGAAGCTACAACAAATATGTATTTAAAAAAAGCTCCAGCTTAAAGGCTGGTTGACACCAAACGAAAGTTTGGAGCAACTAGCACCATCAAGTATTTTTTTATTTTTTTTTATTTTAATATTTCCATAGTGTATACATTAACCACTACGAAGCCAAGGCTCGTGTGTAGTGGGCTTTTAGTTCAAACAAAACCACAAAATGATAGTGCCCCCGAAGAACGAGGCGACAAATATTTCAGAAAATATATTTATTCTATGTTTTCTCCAAACGCTCTCTTTTCTTTATGGTACTACACATTTCACAAAACGAGAAAAATAATTTGACCTTAACAATAAAGTAGTCGTACGTTTTCTAGTAGCAGGGGGGGTCGTAAAGTGGAGTGTAATTTTCCGATCCCCCCTCGAAAAAATGCTTATTTTGACATACAGATGCCGTCACTTATAAACTTTTCAAGGGCCCCCTTATTATCCATCAGCCCACCTTATTTTCAGAGTATCCTAATCGTATGTCTGTCCTGCATTTTTCCTGAAACGTTTTTCCTGAAAAAAAAGCAGATGAAAGCATTTTTTTGTTGGAGGGGGTTTGGGGGGACAAAATCTGCATAGTCCCAGGTGGCAGAAATATAAATCCGCCTCTACCAATGAGCCAGTGACACTTTTTATTCATGTCAGTAGTGCCCGGCCTGTTCAGCATAAATCTATAATTTACTCTTTAAAGCCACATAAATCCCTCCGTTCTGGCCGCTTTACTCTGCGTCACCTACGCTAAAATATAGTTCAAACGACCGCAGCGCGCATTGCTCTACGACACTAGTTAAACTCATTTCGGGGCTGCGGCAACGTGACACATCGTACGACCAAGTCGCAAACATGAGCGAAGGATTAATTATCCTTCCTCCAGGGCCGCGGCTTTCCAGCGATGTGGCGGGAGTTAAATACCGCTCGGACCGAGCCGTTTAAAACAAGCCTAATAACATTCACGCGCCACTACTGACATCTGCATCGTACCCTTAGACCAGCAAATGAGAGGTAAATCAGTTTATATAAAACTATTTCCGGTAATGTATCGGATGAAACTGTTAAAATATACCGGAGGGAGTTATGTGCCTTTAATGGAAGTAATCTGTAATGCCATAATGATTTTATGAAGGTTTTAAAAAGTGCGGGCATTCGTAAATATGAATGCCCAGGGTTTTCCCGCCTTTGAAAATGAAGTGTGGACATTCGAACCAACAATACGTTTTGCATTCGGCAATTGTTGCGATCGTCTGGATGTCGTTCAAATTGGCATCAGCGCCGGAAAAAAATAATAAATGTAAAATCGGAAAATAATCACATACCGAACGTGACTTTCTGTGTTGTGAATGATGGCTCAATACTTTAGGCCTAAACCGTATCGTACGTTATTTTCTTTTATTGCATCCTGACCTACACTCATTTACTTGCATTGATCGACACAGGAAAGGCTTGGATCACAGATTGTTCTCTAATCTGTGGCTCGGATCACATGCTTGTAGAGGCAGTTCCTACGCTTCACTGCGTGACAGTTAAAACGTTAAGGGAAGACGTTGTTGCTATTTGTTTTCCTCGTAACTATTGTAAGTATGCTCCGATTTTCAATCTGTTTTTGTATTTTGTCATGTTTCATGCTCACGCACAACTCGGTAATTCACTCTTGTGCCGTATCTTGTGTCGTTTGGAGGTTAGGATTTGGATGACCTTGATTGCTGTTTTCAAGGTCATTGAACATTTCTTCATTGGCTTGGGCACATCTGACTTACATTACAAATGTCTCATCAGAATTAACATAGGACCACTATAACAGCAGTTATTTTCGTGTGACCAGACTTTTGCCTCACCCTGTACAGTATGTAATGTTCCCCCTTCTAATTCCTCATGGGAGTAAAAAAGGGGAGCAGTGTAGTGTATGCGGGTAGTGCCACATATTGGGGGACACTGCATGGTCCACCCTAGAGATCACAATCATAGCATAACTTATCTCTAGGGTGGAAAGTGCAGTGTACCCCAGTATGTGGTACTACCCGCATACCCTACATTATCTCGTAAATCCTGTTGACATCAACTGTTTTTTCTTTATTTCTTTTCAGAATCGAGTTACGTTGAGTGTTTTTTGTCCATTATCTTATCCGTAATCATGTCCAAAGAAACAGAAGGGACACACAAGATTGTTTCGATTGATGATTTGCCAAATGAAATTTTGGAGTATACATTTTGCTACTTGACCGTGAAACAGCGAATTCAGACTGAATTGGTTTGCAAGCGCTGGAGGGAAATTGGTAAAACAGTTCCTTGGAGCTGGCCAATGAAACTGGATTTGTTAGATCTCGACGGATCTCTAAATATCTCACACACATCCACGGTCCACTCGCCAAAAGAGGTGGATCCTCCCACTGAAAACATGATGCGATCCATTTTATCACGATGTGGAATAAGCTTGAAACAACTAACATTAGCATTCACATTTGGGAATGTCAGGTTCCCGTTAACGAGTGAAGTGTTCTCCTTAATTGCAGATACTTGTCCTAACCTCACGGACATCAGGTTAAACCTTTATGGATTAGGGAAAGGAGGGCCACAATTTGACTTCCACTTCATAAATCTAGCAAAAGGTTGCAAGAAACTGAAGCAAATTCGTGTTGAATCTTGGGGTCAGTTGAATGATTCCAATTTCTCAGAATTTCTTAAACATTGCCATTCTCTAGAATACTTGGTGCTGGCACCTTCTTACCCAATGAATGATTTTGTGGATCATCTTAACAAGAACCTAAAAGGATTTTATGTGCATCGCTGTGTATACCTAAATTTTGAGACTATTACCGAAAAACTGATGGATAGATGCGGCAGTATTGAAGGATTGGGCTTTGTTGGTCCCTGTAGACAGCTGGATACATCAGTACTGAAGAAGGTGGTAGGGCGTTACAGAAATACGCTGAAAATTGTGTATTTAGGTGAAAGTAAGAGTGGAAATTTCACTGCATCAAGTGAATTGCATGAAATCCCAAAAGCCTTGCGGCAGTTGGAAGAGGTTTCATTGGCACATACTTATGCAGATGATAAATTCATGACACTACTTGGGAATTATTCAAGGCATTTGAAGGCTCTAAATGTAATAGGTTGTGATGTAACGGATGGTGGTGTCTCTGCACTTGCGAGTTTGCCAACGTTGAGTGTTTTAGAATTGAACTGGTCTGCAGCAGTGGGGGAAGGGGTGAGAAATTTGGTTGAAAAAGGTCGTTTGGAAGGTCTTTTTGTTTTCGACGACAGATCGACAACTAATGTAAGGGAATCCAACCCAGAGGAAACCCATATGGAAGAAACCTGCGTGCTGATACCAAACTGCTGCAAGAATTTTCGTGTTCTCTATGTGCCCTTGAATACAAATAGCACAAACAGGATTTTAAAAGCGTTCAATTTATCTCTTGAATTTGGTTTCCTTAAAAATCCCGTCACGCTGTACGTTGAGTCCATTCCAGTGGAAAAAAATATTTTGTACTGTGACAAGTTGATCTTACGTTTACGAAGTGAATATGTTGATGAGAATTTTCGTCACATGAATAGACCGTATGTATTTGACTATAGTTTGTTTGACTTTTATAGTTTGTATTGTTTGACTAAGTGATTGATATATAGTTGTCTAAATTTTGTTCAAATCTAACTAGTACAAGACAGTGGACAAGCTTACAAAAACAGTATTAACTTTGAAATTCTTTGTCAGCTTATTTTATTTGGTGCATTAGTTTGAAGTATCTCTAGCTCGACTGTTTTCCTTCGTAAGGTGATGACTCAGCTCGAATAACAACGTTTATGAATGGAGTAGAATAGCAGACAACCATGTTAGCATTAGGTATGTAACAGTGAAACTCCATGACAATCATAGGTATCTATCTAATAATGGTATTGTATAATAACCTTAGATAATTATGTAAAAAATGGATTCTACGTTGCATCTGATTAACAATGGAATTCCATGTTAGCCCTCATCATGTTGATGCCCTCATCAATTTGATGTTAAACTTTAGTTTGTAACTTTGGAATTCTGTAGCAGTCCTCATATGTAAACAATGGCATTCTATAACAACCCCCACGTTACAATGAAATGCGATGTTACATCTATAGATATGTCACACTGCAATTCTATGTTCATCACTGCATAGCACTGGAATTCTATGTTCAACTTAGTACGTAAAATAGAATTCTATCTTAAAACTATTATGTGAAATGAAATTCCAAAAATAAAACCAAAAGTATGTTTGAGATCAGTGATTGTGTTCAACCTATATACTACACATTAAGTAAAATGTGTTTATCAGGATGTGAGGCCAAATAATTTCCCACCCTTTTTTGGGGGGGGGGTTTCAGACTTATTACATCTTTCGTGGACAATTTGCATTTCTAGGTTCATTCTGAACAGGAAGCTTCATTTTGCAGGTAGGTACGACTCATTAATGGCACCCCCACTAAAATTGTTTTCCCTTCCCTACATTTTCTCCCGAACATTGATCTCACCAAAAATGTAATTCTAAACGAATTTTAGTACAGTAACTCAGTATATTTTGGTTTCTTATTTACTGAAGTACCACGGTAAATCATGCAACAAAAAAGAACACTCATGTTTAGGCCTAATCATAAACTTCGGTCACCGCTTACCAACAGCGATTTAGACATTGTATTAGGCTGACTCATACGCAGACGGAGGAGGAAAGGACAGCGCAGGCAAGTAAGGCGAGGCAAAGAAATTAGCTTTGACCAGCCAGCAGTGTGCTACCGTTGTATTTATGTAATGTAACTGTCAGCATTGACATGAACCATTGACCAAAAAGTTAACAAAACGGTCGCTTTGTCAGTGAGTGACTAGCGGTGGCGCATTACCCTCCTCGTTAAATGTGCTAGGGGTTCCATGCCAACTTCGCAGGGCCATCGTACCACGGTTCTGAAAGAATTGAATGGGATGTTTGTGACGATGCTGGTGTTATAGTTTTTTTTCTACATTGTTTTTGTTGTGCTGTCATTCTCTTTGATACTGCTTTCGTTCCGTTTTTGTTTGCATTCGTTTTTTTTGCCGAAATAGAAAAAGAGAAAAGCGAACAGAAAGTAAAGTAACAGAGAATGAAAGCAAACAAGAACGGAACAACAGTAGTATGAAATAATACCCGTATAAATTGGGACACCCTGTATAAATTTATTGAAATGAACAGACAACCGAATATTTTAAATAAAATGCGAGACAGTTTCGGCACCCAAAAATTTCTGAACATTACGTTTGTTTTGCTGTGAAACATTTCGTTAACCAGCTACAATGGAACTCTGAACAATGACATTAGCCTATATTATTACAGTGGAATTCTATGCACGAAAATAATACGGTTACCAATACAGCAAGTTTCACCTGCGAAAATGTAGTCATTTTCGAATTCAGAGTACCCCTGTGGTTGAGATTGTTATCAAAATAAAATGTATTTTGATTACAATCTTAACCGCAGGAGTACTCTGAATTCGAAAATGACTACATTTCACAGCTGTAAAATATTTAAGGAGTCTTCAAATAGACGTAGGACATCCCCTAACTGAAATAGTGAATCATTACCAGCATCGCTGAAAAGAAGACATGACCACCTTTCAGCAAAGTCTACACTTATCCATTAAAGTTAAAGGTACATTCCTCCCATCGCCATTTTTCTCAATCCTTCACATCAAGTACAGCCCCAAAGTTCTATTTACTTACCGTTAGTCAATGAATAAGTGGCATCTATGAGATTTTCTGCAGAATATTGGGAACTAATTTAATAGCATCCTCCGATTATATAATCCGTTGCACGCTTACAATAACATTGACGTTTCATCTGTGTGTGTGCATGTACTAATTTTTAATCGTTTGATAATAATTACCGTGAGATCAAAAATCTAAAAGACTAATGCGGTAAAAATTAAAATTATTTATGCCAATAGATTGCCGAAGAAAAATTATAAGATACTAGCCTAAAAAATTATAAAGCGAGATGTTAAAATACGAAAATCATTCCAGTTTGCCACGACACAATTTTTGCGTTCATGCCGTTTCGTCTACTACGCCCAAGACCAATTGAGATAGTAGCTGCGTTCCTCAGTACTATCTGTATTATTACTCTGAGTCTTGCTAAACGGTGCTACGGTAAGAGCGTGGATGGCGACCTGCGTGTGGCTGTCATAAGGCAGGTGGAATGTACCTTTAACTAGGACGCTTGAAAGAGTCTATTCAAGTAAAAAATCACTACACATTTTGACAGCTATCACATACCACTTCATTTTCATACCTAATGGCATAGATAGGCCTCCACTTATTACAAATAAATATATGATTACCCTTGTTGGAAACGAGACATCACCTCCTTTCAGAAAATTTAAGTGCATCCATTTAAGCAAGAATTTATAGGATTGGGGATTTTTGCTTTAATAAATTCTTGATTTAAGTCAATTAGGACACTTGAAGGAATACATTTAAGTAGAAAATCGCTAGGTATTACGAAGGCTATGACATTACCATTTCACCTTTAAATGGGCATAGGATGGCTCTTATTTATGAGAAATAAATTTGAAAGGCCTTGGCAGAAAGAAGACTTTGTGCTAAGCTTTCCATTGAAGTTAATTATGATACTTGAAGGAAGGAATACATTTAAGTAGAAAATTGCTTTGCATTTAGAAAATTGCCATGACAGCTTTTACATTACCACTTCGCGTTTAAATGGGAGTAGGATGGCCCCTATTTTTGATAAATAAATTCGATTACCTTGGAGGAAAAGAGATGTTACCATCTTTTAGAAAAGCCTAAGTTTGTCCATTAATTTGGACGCCTGAAGGAGTGCATTAAGTCAAGAATTGCTACGGATTTTGACTACTATGACAATACCGCTTCAAATTTAAATGAAATAGGACAGCCCCACCCATTTATATGATATGTAAATTTGATAAGCCTTAATGGAAAAAAGACATCACCACCTTTCAGAAAAGCCTAAGCTTATCCATCTAAATTAGTTAAGATGCTTGAAGGAGTAAATTTTAGTCAAAAATCACTACGCATATTCACCATACGACATTACCTCTTCAAATCTACATCTGTGTGACGTCATTTATGTACAGCACCTGTGCAAGCACCTCATACTATGACAACAACTTCATATTACAATGCACAGCCTCCCGTCAGATTTTTCCCATTAGCCAAAAACAGCCGAAGCATCCTCTTAATGTTTCCTCCATCCAGTGGTGCCTATCCCCCCCTAGTACAGTGAGGAGTTTCCCCCCTAATATCAAATGCACCACCCCCCCCCCTCCTAGGTTTAAAAATGGTACTCCCATATTTCAAGCTTGGACTAGTGGTTAGGTTGTCACCCCCCTCCCTCCCTCCCTCCCCAACACACACTTTTGGTCATGTTATTTTCATCTTGTAGCTAAAAGATGAGTGCTGTAGCCAAAATAAGTAAGTAGCTCTCCACACTGATATTTACCATTAGTTGTAAGGAAACGTGTCTCGTTTTTAACGAAAAGACATGTTGGATTAAAAATGTTCTATAAAATGTTCCTTACACCCATCTTTTGTCAAGATTCACACAAGTATGATGAACACACGGTTTACTTGTATGCCGAAGAAGCCAAGAAACCAGGTGCCAAGGCTTTTATACAAAGTTCTTTGTAAAAACTATACCTGCAGAAATGGTACTAATAGCCTCAAAAAAAATCTTGTAACATTGTCATCATGGGGGTGCTGAGGCGTTTTTAGAAATTTTGATTGCTGAAAGAGCCATTTTTTAGGTCCAAAAATGCCTTTTTCTCCCAGTTGGTTAGTGTGTTTTGTTTCTCCCCCTCTTGACGGGACCTGAAAAAATTATGACCTCACCCCTCGAGAGGGTACAAAAACTTCATGACCCCCCCCAATAAATAATGACCGGTCCCTAACAGCCGGGTGCAGCAACAGCATCTTCTGTTCTGTTTCGTTTTCAATCATTGTTCATCCATGCATAAATTTGTAAACTAAAACATTTTTTTTTCTGGATTTATGTGTTCTCCTGACTGTTGACGGGTCATATTGTGTTGTGGTCATTGGTAGTATCAGGAGCCTATAGAAAACAACTAGTTGTTTTCTATAGGCTCCTGGTAGTATGTTGTTGTTACATAATAATTATATCGATGTTTTTCCACCCCCTCTAAAATGCCAATAAGGGGTTGCTCCTTACTGATCCCGCTTCTGGGCACCACTGCCTCTATAAACCTCTCCTCCTCCCCTTCTCCTACCATTTCAATCTACAAGCTTGCCAAGCTAATGCACTCCACCAGAACATGCGCCAAAGTGTCTTCACCTCCCTACAAATATCATCCGCATCCTCCAAATTAGCTTCCCTTTCCCTGGTTTTGAGTGCTCTAGCCCTAGCCCTAAACGATAAACTACTTCCCTAGTTTCTCTCGTGATACCTCTCCCGCGCAATACCGTTTTTTCCCTCCCTGTTTCACGCCCCATTTCCACGACCGTTCTTCTTTCATTTTAACCACAGGAACTCGTCGCAATGCGCAAATATGTGGACCAACAAACGACGCGCGCAACAACACTATAGTAATAGAAGAAGGAAGGAAAAAACCTTTAATCTAGATTCTAGCACAGCTGCCCCTCCTCCTTGTCTGTAGTAGAGTTTAGTCGTCTTTTTTGGCGTGTTCTAATTCGGCCTCTGGGTAAAGACGTCAAAAAAAAATTAAATCAATATTAAGTTTTTAAGCCCAGTTTTGCTGAACAATGACTAAGAAATCGGCTGAAATTTGCTTGACAACATGCTGCAAACGGGAGTTTAAAAAAACAGGCACTAAATCGTCGTAAAATGCTTCAGCTTTCTTCCTCCGATCCGGATACAACTGGGGAGCACAAGACTCCGAACCTTTCTGGTTGCGCAACTGTAATTTTCAAAAACTAGCTGGCAAAATCGCAAGTTCAGTCCGCAAAATGGGGTCTTCCCCTCACCCCGATGCTGAAACGTTTCACCTCGTTGATGTTGTTTTACGTCTCAGCAGGACGATTGGGTCTCGCTGGTGTCTCTCATGCCTCGAGTTTCCGAACACGACGATTGGCCACTGTTGAGAGAACATCTGGGACTACTGGCCTTGTGTCTTCGGTTGTGTTTCCAACGTCAGGTTGATGTTTATCGAAGAAAGAAACGAGACTTCTTTGTTCTTTGGCAAAATGTATGTTTGGTTGTTTTGATTGGTACGTGTTTTGACGTGGGCATGATTTGTATTTTGTTAATTTTTGGATCGAGCGTTCACAGATTATATTGTAATTCAGTAAAAAAAAAAAAAATACGCTACATTTTTTTTTCTCAGATCCACTAAAGATTTAGAAAATCGAATCCGAGCGCGTGCAGTTAGTGTAGAGTACTTCATTTTTAAACAGGTGAGTAGTACTAGCCTATGGTGATGAGTTAGTTGCAAAATTTTGTTTAAGCAGTATCTCCGGTCCCGGTAACGGGACTCGTGTTCTAAAGTCTCCAGTCCTGGTGAACACATTTCATTGGTTGTTGACAGGATTAGGGTTGTGGTTTAAATTTGAAGGCTATGGTGTCATCAGAAGAACCGGTATCACACCCCAAGCCCTGATACTCTAGTCCCGGTGCCGGGAGCCGAGTCCCGGCATTAAAAAAGTCTAGGTAAGCCTCAGAAATAAAAATTGTAGCCGGGACCCATCCTTCAAATACAGTAGTGCCAGTGCTGTGCCACGAGTCCCAAATACTAGTCATGTCTACTAGAGAATGCCGGGACTCTAGTATTAGGATTTGGGTCTCGGCACTGGGAACTAGAGCATTTTAAGAATGGATCCCGATTGCACTTTAGTAGTTGCTACCGTAAGTCTGTATTTTTTATTGCTTGGACTATATATAGTATTTGGGACTTGAGTCCCGGCACTGGGACTAGAATATTTAGGGGGGGGGGGGTGATATAGGTTCTTCTGATGACATTGTAACCTTCAAATTTAAAGCCCCAGTTCACCATTTCGATAGCTTTGCCCGTATTCTAAGCACAGCATCCATGTTCCAGATTCTCTGTCATCCAGTAGGCTAAAAGTGCGTGTGGTTTCATACTTTGAAATTCGTGAATTAGCACAGAAAAGGTGACGCTATTTCAAAATGAGCGGTAAATAAAGGAACAACACTTCGCTGCAGCGCCGTATATTATCATAACTAAAACGAGATCACGTGACCCACATCAGCCTATTGGATTAGCACAGAAAAGGTGATGCTATTTCAAAATGTCGGTGGGGAAACGTTGTTTCCGCGAGTTTTCGACAAGCATTTATCAACACAACTCGCTTGTCTTCCTCAGGCTTCTACTGCGGGGTTGTTTTGAGTTTGAAATTACATCGTGTTGTTGGTTCAACAACTCAAAATAACCCCGCAGTAAAGCCTGAGGAAGACAAGCGAGTTGTGTTGATGAATGCTTGTCGAAAACATCCGAGATTCCTTACAAACCCTGTAAAAAAATAAATTTCAAATTAAATGACGTAAATCGTGTATTTGACTAGATGCCCATGGGCGTATGCAGGTAATTTGGCGAATATCGTTGGTGGGTGTTAAATAAAGAATAATTATTTTTCTGACCTTCTTTCCAGACATATCTATCACTGAAAATTCAGTGTTATAAACCTTTTTGAATGTACATTGTAATTGCAATGTTTTAATTCCTGTGAAGTGGGTAGGAATGAAACATCTTCCAACAAATACACTTTACCACAAAAATAGGCAAAAGGGTAAGCCTAACTTGAATTTTCGGTGATAAATTTACACGATCACCATCATCAGAAGCTCATTAATGATACACAACGGTTACATTTTGGCAAATAAAAAGTCCACAAGACGAAAAACGTCTCAGCGGCCCACCATTTTGAATCGCGACCACTGATCTCTACGTTAAACCTCTAGACCGAGCTCGACCTTCCACTGTCGATCTAGACAGGTGCTAAGCGAAGGGTGCACAAACTTGTCAATGTTTCTAAAGGCAGGATTCGCCATGTCATTAAAGGGACCATCCTCCGTTAGAAGTGTTTTATGGCAATTGCCTCGAGGGCTCTTAAATGAGCGTCATTGAGAGAATTGGACTTAAATAGCACTGACGTGTCTTCCCAAGCAAGCTTGTGGCGTTTCTGTTCACTATGTCTCGCAATGCCATTTCGCAGCACACCTTTCCTCGTGTCACTAAGGTGTTCATGGAGACGTTCAACAAGCCGTCGATGTGTCTCTCCGACATAAACCGCCTCACATGATCCACATGGGACACAATACATTACCCCCTGCTGTACTTGCTGGATAACGGGGGGGAAAATTCACGGGTGGAACTTTGGAGAAGGATCCACTATGGTGGGACAAAGGTGGAGGGGGGAGGAGGTGGTAGAGGAGGAAGGGCGCTACGAGCCTTGCTGCGAGTGTCATATCGGTGGGGAGCTTGTGGTGGAATAACACAGGGTACAGCAGGAAGCACAGGGGGTGTTTGTGGCGCGGGGGAAGGTGGGGGATGGGGGAAACACCGACCACCAAGCAGTTTCTTCAAGTTTCGAGGGTAACGTAGCCAACCATCCACACCGTGTTGCACCAGAACCCTGTTGACAACCTCGTTTCGTCCAGGAAGGTAAGTAACGACTTCACGTGGGCCACTGGGTGACACTCCTTTGCGAACTGGAACAACAGTGGGCTTGCCATGGTGTCGTCTAGCTTTCTTCATGGCCGAATTCAGTCAATAGGCTGGAAACCCCAACAGGAGGAATCTCGTCAGGAGGAATGTGAGGCGGTTTATGTTGGAGAGACACATCGACGGCTTGTTGAACGTCTCCATGAACACCTTAGTGACACGAGGAAAGGTGTGCTGCGAAATGGCATTGCGAGACATAGTGAACAGAAGACACATCAGTGCCTTCTCTCAATGACGCTCATTTAAGAGCCCTCGAGGCAATTGCCATAAAACACTTCTAACGGAGGATGGTCCCTTTAATGACATGGCGAATCCTGCCTTTAGAAACATTGACAAGTTTGTGCACCCTTCGCTTAGCACCTGTCTAGATCGACAGTGGAAGGTCGAGCTCGATCTAGAGGTTTAACGTAGAGATCAGTGGTCGCGATTCAAAATGGTGGACCGCTGACTCGCTGAGACGTTTTTCGTCTTGTGGACTTTTTATTTGCTAAAATGTTACTGTTGTGTATCATTAATGAGCTTCTGATGATGGTGATCGTGTAAATTTATCACCGAAAATTCAAGTTAGGCTTACCCTTTTGCCTATTTTTGTGGTAAAGTGTATTTGTTGGAAGATGTTTCATTCAATTAGCCACAGTACTCGCCGGTTGCCGGTTTTTTCCGTAAGTGGGTAGGAAGAGGAGGGGGTAAAGAGGCGTATTTCTCATTACTACGAAGTGCACTCCGAAGCGTTGCACACGCGTTTTCCGTATTTCTCATTGCTCCGAAGTGGCTCGCGCGCGCATTTCTTATTACTCCGAAGTGAGGCTGTAGCGCTCCAACGCACTCCACTTTTCCGAGTTGAAGCGTCTGAAGTGCGGCATTTTGTAGTGCGATTCAAGATGGCGGCACTCGTTCGACACGATGACGGCGGTTCATAAAATGTAAATGTACGCTAGGAAACATAACTCAGAACAAAAAATACGCAGCAACAGTAACGAATGGCAGATGTTAAAACATTACAACCGACAAATTATACGTGATTTAGGGTGTGGAAAGTGACACAGCATTATTAGTACCACGCTGACAGACGACATGAACTTCGCCATTATTGGACTTGTAGCGTGTTCTCGCACCGAATGCATTTCTGATTACAGCATTTGTAGCGCATTACAACCGACTACAACTACGTCAGTATGACGTCACGCCAAACTCCAGAACGCGCTCCAATGTAGTAATGAGAAATAATAATAATATAATAATAATAATAATAATAACATTTTCCACTAGTAAAGTGGAGGGATAACAAAAGGGATGGGAGTCCGCTTATATTGCTCCCAATTTATTTGAGCAAGAATCAACCATTGGCCACTGGTAGTGGACGTTTTAGGAATTTTTTCAAATCGTTAGTATGCAGCAGTCCACTAAATCTAGCAACAGTGGATGCAGACACTGTTTCATCACTGAGGGAATTCCAAGGCCCTACCACCCTGACCGAAAAGAAGTTCCGGCGACAGTCTAAATGTGCTACAGGAGTTGAAAGTTTCCGTTTGTGGCCCCTCGTATTAATACGCCTAAGGAGAACCCATCTGCGGGTGTACTATACTGAGGATGAGTCCACTGTTACCCCAGGGAGGCAGAAGTGGCCAGTAAGAATAGAGCAAGCAGTGAGGGCATTCGTTTTCCAACCATCTATCTATTCATAGCGTGAAGGGTTTATTAATTTTGCAGCAGAAAAACGATGATTGAAGGGGTGGGTATCAACTCCACGATTTTGACCTTAAAAGCATTTTAGAGGGTAAGCATTAGCTTCACGTGGGTGTTTAATACACAATTTGCGGTATCCACCCGTTCACATTTTTCTTTTGCCTGAGGAACAACTTTCTTTTTATTTTAAACGGCTGTGTGGAAAATCGGCAACCTGTAATAACAGTGGTGATAAAACGACATTCTTGATAAATCAAAACACACTTAGGCTACACCACCAGTACGCCGGGTACGGCAATTTTAGTTAGTTCACTTAAATTTTCGGAGAAAAGTCTGTTCTCCTTCTTTGGAAGTTCAACTTACACTGCTTTATAAAGCGATGCAAGTTGAGCTTGCTTTATAAAGCGATGTAAGTTGAGCTTGCGAAGAAGGAGAACAGTATTTTCTCCGAAAATTTAAGTGAACTATCGATGTTTTAGTGAAGTAACTAAATTGTCGTCCTAATGATGCCTATGCATCTATTTGTCAAAAATTTAAAACGCCTTACTTGAACTGTTGTGGCTTCTTTTGTACGCAAAGATCATTATGTGCTAAAATACACGAGGTATCGGTAAAGGTGGGATTGTTCTGGCAGTGCAAACTTAGATTTCATAGGTAAACCATTATGCCACTTCATCGTGCTGTAAAATACATGAAATATCAGTAAAGGTGCTAAGGAATTTTTCTAACAGTGCATACTTTGATTTCGTAGGTAAACCATTATGCCATTTCCATGTGCTGTACCATTTCCATGTTTCAGGGCAACCAAATCTTCCGAAAGACATCCAAATTCCTGTTTTATGTATGTTTTCTGAATGAAGTGCGAAGTTGGTGAAACCTTTTGGGGGGAAACAGCCGGCTCGTAACCGTAGGGTGCCCGTCACTGTACTGTAGGTCTTCAACTGTTAATGCAAAAATTAACAGGTCATCGTATTTTCCAGCAATAGGAAGTTAATTTTGCCAGCCCCCAGTCAGGCCGGCTAAAAATTGTTTCTATTGCTAGGAAAATACATAACCAAACCCACCCTCCCTCCCCTCTTGAGTCACCGCCTGCCATATCGAGCGGCAAAATGATGAGGAACGAATGCGCCCCGGTGCTTTATATAGAGAGAAGCTGCGCAGATGAGTTGCGATGCCGGCCGCTACTCAGCACCGAAAAACCTCCAGGGAAACAGCAATGTTCGAGGAACTTATGCAAAAATTAACAGGTTATGTATTTTCTTAGCAATAGAAACAATTTTTAGCCGGACTGGCTGGAGGCCGGCAAAATTAACTTTTTTTGTCTGAACAAACTTGGACCTTCCAAAATAAACTTTATCTCCTCAAAAAACCACTTAAACGGACGACATGTTTTGCATCAGTACGAAGTAACAGAACCACGACATATATATCTCAAAATCAGCAGGAATTCAACAGGAAATCTATATAACAAAGATAAGAATATTTGTTTGTTTGTGTGTCGCTAGATTACCGAGATTCCCACTCTAATTCTTATTTCTATTGTTCGTGCGTCCGCAGTGGGAATCTCTATAATCTTTTTTCTTTTATTTGTTTATATCGCTGTCAAACGGAATGCCTGTATAATGAATGAATGACGGAATTGTCTGTAGAAGTAATGATTCGAACTGTGTATTCAACAAAGAGACACAGTGCTGGTGACGTCACAATATTTTTATGCAAACGAGATCTAGGCCTCTTTGTCTCTTAATCCTGATTTAACTAAATCTAATGAAAGTTTGGACGACTGCTAATGGGAAATCATAGCAATTTAATGCGATTGTGAAATCACAACAATGCTCAACAAACGAAAGAATTATCTTGATTCCCACTACGACTTCAATAGAATTAGGAGTGGGAATCTGCTAATCTGGCGACAATCGAATGAAAGCCTGGGCGACTGCTAGCAGGAAATTTTCGTGCAAACGGGAAATCACAACAATGCTACACAAAAAAACGGCATACGGGGGCGTCCTAGTTAATGACTAACGATACTATTGCTGTTTTCCTTTTGTTTTCGGGCAAGCCATTGTTGACAATGTAGAAAGAAACTTCGTCACCAAAAAACACCTTAAAAGACGACAAAGTTTGCATCATACTTCATACAAATATTAAAATTGGCTTTGCTTACTGATGCACAGAAAAAAGTAGACCTGTAGGTTTTAAATGTTGTCAAACTTTCCGTTTTGAACTAAATACAGATGCAAACCTACTTACGTTGCCTTTTGTTGGACTTGTATGTCAGACTGCCTGAGCGGGGAATCGAACCCAGGACCTTTGGAACCAAAGGCCGAGGTCCTACCGCTGAGCCAGACCGTGTTCCTTTGGTTCCAAAGGTCCTGGGTTCGATTACCCGCTCAGGCAGTCTGACATACAAGTCCAACAAAAGGCAACGAAGTAGGTTTGCATCTGTATTTAGTTATTTCTTGTGAGCCTTTGGCTTTCCCGTCTTTTTTCATTTTTCCGTTTTGAAGCACAGAAGTGCATGGATTGAGCGAACAATTTCCGTGTAAACTAAAGATTTTCAATGAGTTTCTCACTTTGCTCTCGCAATCTTTCATTTACTTTCGCCTTCCTAGGGGCTTACTTCTGAAGGAGTAGACAAACAAACGTCCAATCCAAATAAACGAAACAAATTGTATGCTGAATGTTTGAATGTTGGCGATGAAATGCAAGCGTGTTGAGGAATGTGGTGAATGAACTGTGAGCAACAATTGAAATTAGTTTGTATCGAAATAACCAGTACATCGATTTGTTGATGCTCTTCGAATCAAGTAAATTACATGAAGCATGGATCGAAGCCAATGGAGTGAGCAAAGTGAATGATGGCTAGTACAGGACACAGCTTCATTATTTCTGGCAACCCTTTCCCAAATAGTAATGTAGCAGTAGGAGGTTGGAAAGCGGAAGCCGACAAAGGATTGACAATAGCACAAAACCCCTCGGAAACGCCTTTCGACAGTCAATTCTCACGATCCAAACGTAACTATGCCAGATATCCCATTGAGCTGATTGGTGTGCGGTTACGAGCAAACTTAGAGCAGACAAACCACGGTCCAGGGTAGAGTAAGAGGTTACCTGCCATTGATATCTTAAGTATCCGTTTTTTATTTTAATGATTACTGTGAGTAAATGAAATATCGTAAGACTGAATGCATGTTTGTTATCCGTTCAATTTTACAGTATTAATTCAATATTTTTAATATAGGGTATAAAGTTAATATTCCTGATTAGTGCTGGGCGGTATTGGAAATTTTCAGTGCGGTACGGTATCGGTATTCTGAAAAAAAAATTCGGTATTTTCGGTATCCGCCTACCTGGGTAGTTGAAGCATACCCTTGCGCCAAACTGCTACTAAATGATACAGGGCATACCATGCTGTTTTATAATGTGTGATTTCAACATCAGTGCACCTCTGCTGCTATTCCGCCACTTTGATTGGAATCGGTCTCGGAGATCGGGTTACAGTTTAATCGTTGCTCGGAATAAACACCTCTGAAAACGAAGCATAAAATCTAGGAATCGACTGAATCTACTTTTACCAAATCCAGATAATTTACAAGATTGGCTGAATCAGATCTGGATCCTAACCGAATCAAAAAACATTTGGTTAGATGTTTATGTTTTGTACAGACTAACTGTTCGCTCTACCTGAATGATTGAGTCTACTTTAAAGACTGAGTAAATATTTTGCAAATTAGTCATTGGTTTTTACCCCCTATAACTTCTGAACAGTTTATGCTATCGATTTGAATTTAGCTCCATTGGAAAGCTGGTGAAAAAACGCTTCGAATGGTATATTGGAATATCCAAATCGGCCAAAAATTGGCGAAGTTAATTAAAATCAGCTAGACACTAAAAATGTACGGTATTTCGGTATTATGCAAATACCGATAACCGCGGTAAAAATACCGATACCGCCCAGCACGATTCCTGATGGATTCGAAAAACCGGAAAGGTGTTTGCTGAGTGCTGGATGCAGCAGTCGGAACGAAAAGGGCATAACTAAAGTAAAACAAGTTGTATCCCGACTTGAAGGCAGGCTTGTAAGGCAAGGGAATGAGGAGAGGAATAGGACAGGCGTCTTCGTCGAAAAAGTATCTATTGCCGATTAACCTTTTGGGAACACATGACTTTGTAATGGAGGTCTTGGCCTGTAGTGTGCCTTCCGCTCTACTACCCCTCCTCCCCGGAATCCCCGACATGTTCAGTGGTGGAGGGTGAGGGATGTGAAATGACTTTTCTATATGATTTATGAACAAGTTGATAGCACAAAAAGGACGGGAAAGAAAGATGATGAAGCTGGAAAAAGAAGCTAACAGTATCCAAGAGCATGGCTAATGAGTTTCGTTGTCAAGGCCAAAAAACCTGGGTTGGATATCCTCCTCCCAATGAAGACTTAATTTATTCCGCCGCCCAAAAAACTTCCTATGATGCAAACTGCATCAACGTACCTCCCTAGAATCTCTACCTATTTGTTACTTTGTTCTCTGTGTGGACCACATAGGGGAGGACGAGTACAAAAATTATTTGAAAACAATCACATAGTTTTAAACTTCCCGTAATGCAATGAATAATGTTTTTGGGTTTTGCTTCCCATTTTCTCTTTACTTTCCTGTTACTTGTGTGAGGAGGGGTAAAAAAACAATTTGAAAAACGGTCACAAAGTTTTAGGTGGCCCCTAAAACAGTGAATTTTTTTCTTTTCTTTTTAGGTACATGTCAAGTCATGAAAGTTGCTCGGTACGGCCATTACCGAAGTATGGCCGTTACCGGGACATGTCAGAAGTAATAGACGTAAACAAAAGTATGGTTTCAATTGACGACTTGCCTGACGAAATCTTGGAGAACATTTTTTGCTACTTAAATGTCGTAAAACGACTTGAGACTGAACTGGTTTGCAAGCGTTGGAGGGAATTTGGCAAAAACGTGCCTTGGAGGTGGCCAACAGAATTGAATTTTTTTATCGTCGATGTGATATTATACGGGGAGCTGTCTGATAACGTGCTCAGAATCATTTTGTCTCGATGCGGAAAAAGCTTGAAACAAATATCACTCCAAGTAATATTTGGCACGTATCCATTAACAAGCAAAGCCTTCATCTTAATTGCGAATAATTGTCCTAATCTCTCAGACCTCCGGCTATGTCTTGGTGGATACGAGGATTGTGATCCGCAGTGTTCCTCCATCATAAATATAGGAAAGCAATGAAAAAAGTTAAAAGAAATTCACATAGACTGTTACAGTCCTGCAAACGATTTAAATTTCTCACAATTTCTAAAACACTGTGATTCATTAGAACGCTTGGTTCTCGCGTCCTCCACGGCGGTGAGCAAATTTGTGCATTCTCTTAATAGGAATCTGAAAGGTTTTTACTTGAGCAGTTGTAGTTCAGCAGACCTCATGGTGTAACCGCAAAACTGATGAATAGATGCGATAGCATTGAAGGAGTGGGTTTCACTAATGAGTGCTCTCAAGGTCAGCTTACACCAATACTAATGAATGTTATACACTGTTACAAGAGTACTCTGAAAATTCTATATTTAGATTATAATCGCAGTCCATCAAATAACTGGTATCAAATTCCAAGCATGTTACGACAATTAGAAGTGATTTCTTTGATGGAAACTCGTGCAGATGACGAACTGATGCGACTATTTGCAGAATATTGTACACATTTAAAGGCATTAAACATACACGGTTGTGATGTAACAGACGTCGGTGTCAGCGCACTTGCCAATTTACCGTTGTTGAGTGTATTGCAATTGTCCGGACGTGCAATAACGCCAGAAAGCATAAGCCTCATAGTAAACAGAGGATGTTTAGAAAGTCTTCACGTTGGTGATATTGGGGGATTGCAAAAACGTTTGGAGGAAACCTGCACCTTGATAACAAATTGTTGCCAGAATTTCCGTATGCTGTATGTGTCTTTATTTGGTGATAGCCCAGAGAGGCTGGTGAAAGCATTTAATTCATCTCTTGAACGTGGCTTCCTAAAACGTGAAGTCACACTGTACATTCAGCATGTTGAGATACCACTCCACTGGAAGTTAAAAGTTACGTTCACACTCCGAGTACGATGGTGATGAGTTCGATCACATGAGTCTTCCAAATGCTAATCTTCACGCCCTGAGTTATCTACCCAGACGATCAGAAAACATTAAAGACACCATATTATGTCAACTAAATAGCTTGTAACCATCTAACATGTAGTGATGGAATACTAAAAATTAATGAAGTTGGGTTCTCAACTGTTTGTAATCATCTGACCCGTAATTATGGTATACTAAAAATAAATGGCGCTGGGTTCTTAACTGTTCATACCATCTAACCTGTAATGATGTAATACTAAAAATAAGTGGATTGGGTTCTCAAATTTTTGTAACCATCTGACCTCTAATGATGGGATACTAAAACTAAATGGAATTCGGTTCTCAACTGTTTGTAACTATCTGACCTGTAATGTGGAGTACTAAAAATAAATGGAGTTGGGTTCTCAACTGTTTGTAACTATCTGACCTGTAATGTGGAGTACTAAAAATAAATGGAGTTGGGTTCTCAACTGTTTGTAACTATCTGACCTGTAATGTGGGGTACTAAAAATAAATGGAGTTGGGTTCTCAACTGTTTGTAACCATCTGACCTCTAATGATGGAATAAGAGGTCAGAAGAAATAGATAGAGATAAAATAGATAAATAGATAAAATAAATGGAGTTGGGTTCTGAACTGTTTGTAACTATGTGACCTGTAATGTGGAGTACTAAAAATAAATGGAGTTGGGTTCTCAAATTTTTGTAACCATCTGACCTCTAATGATGGAATACTAAAAATAAATGAAGTTCGGTTCTCAACTGTTTGTAACCATCTAAAGTGTAAACTGTTTGTAACCATTTAATCTGTAAACTGTTTGTAACCATTTAACCCGTAAACTATTTGTAACCATCTCAAAAGCAATGATGGAATACTAAAAATAAATGGAATTGGGTTCTCAACTGTTGTATTTATAAGTTTCACAAAATAGAACTAAAGAATGCAACCTCGAGCATCAGGGAATGGAACCCACTATTTGGTTTTGGTGATGAGGTTGAACTGGCCTGTACAGCTTAGCGGCAATCACGATTGGGGCCACTGGGTTTAGGAACCTTTTTTTTCCCCCATTTTTTTTCAACCTAAACTGTGCCAAGCAGGCTGCTGAATCTAATCACTTGCATTATTTTCCTCACCTTGCATGGTGCACCTTTTACTGCGTTGTCTGTTAAAGGATTGAAAAACTAACGTAGGCATGCCTATCTAAACAGTTTGGTACGCTTAGATATACCTTCTCAGTAGGGTAGGAAAAAACATGCAAAAATCTACTTTCCTACCAGATTCAAATTTAAAAAACCAGATTTGACCACCCCTACCCCAAGGGACTTCCCACTTCACGAACATAGCTGTGCAACTAACTCCCTCCTAATTTCAGCGTCCCAGGGCGGCTATGTTTATTGCTGCTGGGGCTAGGGCTCAGATGAATAGGAAAAACACGCATTCGAATATTCGCAACAAAAATATTCAGACATTCGCTGAAAAACCTTGTTTATTGTGTAGGTTCATCTCCTTCCCCTCCCTCCCCCCCCCAAAAAAAATTCAACTTTTAATTAATTAAATACGTGAGTAAGTTTAATTTATTCACAGTCCTTGAAAACAATTGTCAAGTATTAAAACCAAAAGAAAAACAACTTGCTACTTGATTAGATTTCACCTGTAAGCATGCAATCCAAACTATGTGAGCCATTACCACTAAGGTGCAGTTGGGTGGGAATGGGAAAGAGAAGAAAGAATTGTGGGCACTGGGTCTCCAAAAGCCCAGAGAAAATGAGGTTAAACTGAAAGAAGAAAGAATTGTGGGCACTAAGTCTCCAAAAGCCCAGAGAAAATAAGGTTAAACTGAAAGAAGAAAGAATTGTGGACACTGGGTCTCCAAAAGCCCAGAGAAAATGAGGTTAAACTAAAAGAAGAAAGAATTATGCACGATCAACAAAATTTGCATATAGTAATATTTTTTAATGGTGAATATATCAAATGGGATATATGCTATTCAAATATGAATATTCAAATATTTGTCCAGACCCTCGCTTGGGCCAACTATTATTAGTTCGCCTATGTTGGTTGCCTTCACACAAGCTGTTATGTTAATTCAAGATATCCGAGAATGTTGTTGTCTTTTTTGGGACAAATAATACATTTTGGCAAGAGTGAGATAGGGATTTGGCTATAGCAAGAATTTATAGGGTTTGAAGAAGAATTTGTAACTCTAAAAAGTCCCTATTGAAACACGTTAGATCGGTCCCCATTAGTTCAGTCCGAGTTTTCAGAGGGCGCCACGTGTTCCATCTGATAATTTTTACTCATTTTTCAGCCCAAATCTAAATTAAACTAAATAACAACTAAGCTAGGCTAAATAATAATTAAAATCAAGCTAGTTTCGTTTAGTTTAATTTTAGGCTGAAAACTGAACAGAAATACCCACATAAAACACATGGCGCCCTCTATAAACTAAGACTGAACTAATACGACTGTATCCAAGGCGTTTCAGTATGGGTATCAGTCACAAATTCTCCTCCCCAACCCTATAAATTCTTGGCTATCTTTATTAATAAAATCGAGTTGTCGCGTCAGATGGACGCAACGAGACGGCCACACGACGGCCGACGGCCGCAAGTAAACACCCGGATCAACAGTCGTAGCGCCATCTCTTGATAGTAAACGCAAGCGAACGAAGCAATATGCACGCGACCGGGACGTAGTGGGCTATACTTGCGTGAATGTAGCACGAACCGTTGTCTCAGCATCTACGGCAGCTATCGTTCGACGCCTACAGTTATTATTTACAAGTCAGTTCAAGCTGTATGGGTTTGTTAGCAGTTGTGTTGTAAACAAAAGACAGCATCTAATTTTTAAGTTTAAAAAGAAGCAATCGGGATTTTGAGTACGAAACTGCTCGGTGTTTTAGAAAAAAAATGCTTGGCTATTTCAGTGACTTGAGTGATCAACGTGGTAGCCTAACTGCATAGCGTTATGGTCATGGTTATGTTCTGTATGACTTTGTAATCTGAATAAAGTTTTTAATTCGTAATCACATCATCACTACTCAGTACTCACGCGTTGGTTGCATAGTGCAAGTGCAAGCGATGCGAAGCCAAAAGATGCTTTAATCATCAACACACGGGTTTTCCTTTTATTCATTTTTCAAAACGTAGCTGTTCCCATGGCTTAACATAGGTGTTTTTGTTCTTTAAGGGTTAATAGAAACAAAGGTGTTTATTTCCATTTTGCCCCCACCTCGGCCCCACGTTACTAAGGGAGACGACTGATGACTTTTTATTATTTCTTTTTGCCCTTTTTCCCGTTTGGCAGTAAATCAGTCCGACGGCCAGATTTTTATAGCCAATCAGTTCTTTTTTATTTACTTATACCCTGTTTGGCGTGTGACGTTACAAATTAGTAACTCCCAATATGCCGCTAACGAAGAATATGCCGATGTCTGGGGTCTGTGTCATCATCACATTCCTCCGCATTTTCCCAATCCCGCAACCCAGCATCAGAAAATGATTCTCCATCCGCCGCGGGGGGGGGGGGGGGGGGGGGGGGGGGGGGGG
>JAHWFP010035100.1:0-17852 GCA_023313725.1 Lithobius niger | reverse complement strand
AGTCCTTTGAACGGCCAAACCATTCTGAACTTAGCAGTTACTTTTACAGGTTTTGGTTTTTGGTATACCTTTATTTAGGGCCAGTCAAAATATCCCATGAAAAAAGTATTACTGCACGTGTGAAAGTCAATCCCCATGTTCTAATACCTTTATTTATGTGGAAGCCATCGTTATCTGCTCAGGAGCAAGCATTGTTATCTTCGTAAAATAGCAGAATTCAGTTTATGACATAAGCCTACTTCGTATTGTGGAGCTCTTTTATTCTTTTCGAATTTTAGGCATGAGTTCATTGCCCACGAATTAGGTCCTTAAATTTGACACATTAGACATTACCAACCGTTTTAGTCAACAGAAGGAAACTCACTGGCACATCAACAAAAATTCGTACCATTGAAGGTAGCAGAGATTCGGTAAACCTGCATTACGAGAATATTTCACTGGGATTACATGGCCTCGTTCAAATCAGTATAGCTTAGACAGCAAGGGGTTCTCAGGAATGCCTGGGAGTTCGTTGTTATGGATCTCAATCATGCCTTCTCAGTGAAATATTAGTCTAAATTAAAGCTTAACGAATCATGCCTATTTGTAGTGTGTGATTTTCGCTGTTGCGCTGCTGTGATACCTCTTCTCCTCTATGAGTTACTGCAAGTTGTGCGAGTTGATTTCCTCTTCCAGTTCTCTATAACCAAGCAGCTGCAGCCCTCTGTGATATTTCGTCTAAAGCTCTTTGTCAAGAATTCGGAATATTATTCACAAAACCTCGATCCACTTTTTAGCAGAACTTAAAACAACATTCTACCGTTTAAACCAGGAATATATACAGTTATGTAGGAACCACGAGTAACTAACTCTGTTTCAATATTCAATAATGCCTGAAAGGTCACATGATTTATTCGATCGTAGAAAGTAAACTGAAAATAAAAAACTCGACTGTTGCCGGAACTCGAACCAACAACCGAGCCTCCTTACATTTATGCATCAACCGATTTGCCACCTTGGCAATTATGAAATGATATAGCCTATTTTAAAAATTCGTGATAGAATTTTTTTTTGTACCGTAGCACAACGATTAGGGGGTAGATCTCTGTTCCTGTCTTTTGCTGGATCACAGCCCCAGGTACTTTTCGCTGTTGGGAAACTCCTCATGTTCCCCTTTTTTCTTATTGCATCAACAGTAGGGGAGAACTTTAGGCTATAGTTCTGCTGATTTATTTAAAATTTCGTTGTGAACTAAAAGTGCAACAGTTGCACTTTTTGACCTACACACTCAAAGGTGCAACAATAAAGGCGATTCAGTTGGTTTTCACCAGAGCATAAGTGATCTAAACAAATAAATATGCGGCCATGTGTTCCCAATATAACGGGCTATGGCTAGGTAATAAAATAAATTCTTCACCAAATTTGGCTTTATCAGCTACTGCACCACTTAAAAATTCAAAAGAATCTAGGTGTCTCACCTTAACTCCAGTTAAAGTAACTGTTGAAATCGAACCTTGGTAGAGTGAAGTGCCTTTCCTTGCTTCCGGTAATGTATTGTTAGCGTGAAAATACATCTAAGAACGGAAAAGGGGGAAATAACACTGACTATTACTTAGAAATTGTTTACTTTGAAATCGGTTTTCCATTATTTAAAAAAAAATAACCATGTTATTATTTTATTATTATTATTATTATTATAGTTTTAACATGACTGAAATTTGCTGATGACGTCACAATCATGCAGCATTTGTGTTTTGTATGTCACTTTAGATACGAAAAAGCAACTCCATAATGAAGTGAGGATATTTGTCCAAGCCACCACATGCAGATGGTAAAAAGATCACGAATTCTCAAAATGAATATCACCATACGAAAATCACATACCCCAGTCACGTGACGTGCCTCTCCGCATTTCTGACACCCCCACTTCCGGCGATATTATGCACAGTGAATCCAACCAAATGCAAGTGTTCTATAAAGCCCCATGTTCATTTTCTCAACGTATTTAGATTCACATAACAATATGAATTCGTTTATTATACATTATTCACGTCATCTTTAAAGAACCCCCGCCAAAATGTGAATGCCGAAAGAACAATGTATTGGCATACCAACCCTGTTCTACATTCGTTGAAAGTAATGAAGTAGCAAACTACCTTACTTAAAATACTTCAAATACTACAAAACACACCTAAATTTTATAAAGTAGGGAGTCAGCATAGAAATTGGCTGCGTAACATCCACTATGAGATTATATATTTCGAGATTCAGTGCAATTATATACACCATAAAATTCGCAACAAAATCAACAATAAACATAAGGTGGTAGACCCCTCCCTCTAATAACAAAAGTTGAAAACTATAAACCAATAAAATTGTTTTTATTATGAAAAATTGGATTGTCTATTTGTGCGATCTTCATAGGCTGATGGTTAATGGGATGTTAGTAGGCTATTAAATTTAACATCTAGGGACCCTAAAAGAGTTTACTTTGGTGTATTATAGTTGAATGTATTGATAACCATCTTACCCAGTTTGGTGCCATTGCACAATCCCCTTTTAGTGTTCGGGATACCATGACTACTTTGATGTCTATAGGAGAACCAGCTGAAAAAATAAAGTTTTAAGAAATGTGATATAGATTCCTAATTTCAGGTCTGAAAATAGTTATTAGGCAGAGTGGATTCTACAAAACAACTATTAAATTATTTTTATAGCCGACTCAACACTTAAATGAACTATCTGGTCAAATAGATGATACATAAATTCAAAATATTCCTCTGACTAAAAAAATATGACATCGTTAAATTGAACTCGTAAATACAAAATAGATGAACGTTGTTAACACTTAGTTTTCAATAGAAAGTGTGCATTTAGTAATGATTATTTAATTACACGGTTTTCAAAACAGTAGTGACTTTGATAATCATAATGAACAACAATAAACGAAAATGTTGAGTACTATTTCAAATTGATATATCAGGTTTATTGGGCGATCAAATTTATTAGTCAGTCGTTGTCTATCCAGGTCCGACATAAACTTTCTATCACGGTGAAGAAAGAAATAAAAAATGCAGTTTTCCAGCTTCAAATGATGAGGGGACATTTTTTCATTACTTAATATGACGATTTTATTTTTATGACAATGCCATGATAATGTCATCTTTCTTTTACACAAAATGTAATGTGGCCAGAAACATGGATTCGCTAACGAATAATGACATTCCAACAATATTGAATTTTGTAGTTGCCATGGTATCATTCATTTAAAATTTAAAGCTATCCCTGACATACATGACACGTAAAAAAATAAGATAAATAATAACCAGAAACAAACGCGGTTTAGGAAACGATATGAAAATACGATAAAAGGGTGGGTGGACATTTCATATCCTACACGATCATACATATCATACCCTGGTTCATAATAGCACATTCGCTGTACAAACAGTTTCATTTGCTTGTTTTAAAACGTAATCAAATGCATCACACAAACAAGAACAAGAGATTCTGTAAATGAAAAATGACATATTTTTTTTAATTCAGAGGCCAGAAAAGGGCGTGGTAGGGTCTAGAAGTAGGAGAAATAATTAAAGCATAAAGGTAAGGAAAAAGATAGGAAAAGCTGTTTTTTAAATTTCTTTTTCTTATTCGGGGGCTTACCCCAAGGGCCACTGCTTGAACTCACCCCTCATGATGACCCATCAGGATGTTTAGATTCTACTAAAATGCACGTAAATACTACGTAGAGTTGATAATCCGCATTGGGCAACTTCCACCAACCCACTGAACTTTAATGATTTCTCCAACAGAACCCAATGGGATGTGTAAATTCTTCCAAATTAAAGCCTGTAAATACCACCACAGTAATGGCTATTTCAACAGACAGGCAGACAGACACATGCCCTCACATAACGGGAAGTGACGTCATGCCGACTTGAGAAGTGTGACGTCATGCTATAGTTCCCACGTGACCGGAACTGACTCCACTACATTCTTATGCTTTGACAGGCAGTGATGGATTCCGTGCGTCCCGTTTGGCAAAGCGCTTCAGCAAATAGCTTTCTTGGCTAAATGCTGACGTCACCAGTAGACGTTCGGCGCTTTGCGAGCAAACGGGACGATCTCGTAGGAAACAAGATGGCTGGCGTTTTTATAAAAATAACTCGTTTGTGAATATTTAGGCTCCTGGTAAAAAACGCGCGCGCCAATTGTTTCCCAGCACTGTATAGACGACGTAGATTTATTTGGGCTGTTTGCAGTGAAGGGATTCAGTCTGGCAAACTAAGCAAATATTTAACAATTACGAAATATGTTTCAAAATGTGTGACTATGCACGTACTTGCGAACGATGCACTCACTCGCTACACACGTCAGTAGGAAATCAAGAATTGCAACGTTATTTTTTGAAAATTCGTTTTATAAATTAGTGTTTCAGCGAGCACACAAAACTAATTATCGGTATGGCGTCCATTAGTCTCAGTACAGTCGACCGTTAGGCTGAAAAATTAGCCATTATCTCACGTCACTTCGATAGCGTCCACGTACAAGGGAGCGGCCATCTTGAAGCTAAGCCAAAAAAGCACCAATTTTTCTGCTTCGCGTTGCTTCGAAGCACTTTCTCAGCGCCTCCAAACGGGACAGTCATGAGCGCTTCAGCAAACGAAGCGCTCACGCAAACGGGACAGTGATTTTGATAAGCGCTGAAGCGCTTTGCCAAACGGGACGCACGGATTCCCAGCTTGATGCTTAAATTCTGTATATCCTACCAAATTTTCTGTAAATTCTACTCCTTGACCTGAAGTGACGACACTACATGGTCGACCTCCACAACCAGTGTAAAGTCATCACCTCACGTGACCAAAAGTGATGCTACTCCGTTGTTGCACTCTTGACTGATAGTAACGCCAATTCGTGGTCTCCCCTTCAACCAGATTGGATGTATAAATTCTGCCAAAATCGGTGTACATGTAACCAAATATACAGTAAAGTCTTCCCCTTTGACTAGAAGTTACGTCACCCTACGGGTCTCCCTTCACCAGTATGACGTCATCACGCCATGATCAACTCACTGACATTTAAGTGTCCAATAAAGACCACAATTTATTGACCACAATAATGAAAATGCCAGCATAACAATGCATATGATTTGCATATTCACTGTAATAATTCAGTGGCTTACTGTAACAATTCAAACAATGTTGTGGTCAGGTAAACATGAACTAATGACAGTTAGTTCCAGCTAAAGACAACTTTGAATTTCTGCAGAATAACTGTAAAATTCTTCAGAATTTCTGCAGATTCACTAGAGTGAAGATATACATTTGCATAATATATGCAGTCTGTTGTTCAATTTAAGCTAGGTGGAGGTAAAATCTGCAGATTTTCTGTAGATGTTGTTCGCTCTCAGCAAGCTGAAGATAAAATCTGCAGAATTTCTGCAGTCTATTGTTCACTTTAAGCTAAGTGAAGGTAAGGTTTGTATAATTTCATTATATGTTGTTCACTCTCAGTAAGCTGAAGATATAATCTGGAGCATTTCTTCAGTCTTCTGTTCATTCTCAGCAAGTTGGAGTATTTCTGCAGTCAGTTGTTCACTCTCAGCAAGGTGAAGTTAAAATCTGCAGAATTTCTCCAGTCTGTTCATTCTTAGCAAGCTGAAGATAAAATCTGCAGAATTTATCCAGTTATTGTTCATTCTGAGAGCTTGGCAGAAACGAAGCGTGGTTTACTTTCAAAGTTTACAAAAATTTACGCAATGACACTTCATAATATAAAATCATAAAATATAATAGATTATAAAAATTATCACGTTTATTGACCCTGTTTTCTGCTTGTCCTGGGTATAACCAAATTCAGGTTTATTCAGTTTTTCTGCAGATATTACCTGCAAATTTTCTGCAAAGTTTTTTAGCTGGGGTTCAGTAAATAATTTCTGAAAATGCCCATTACAACCCAATACAGCCTATTCTCATCGAGGACGATTAAGCGGTGGTAATCTTGTCTATGTTAGCGTATTACAAAGAATGAAGTCTGTCTAGTTGTTGATGAGTACTGAATTTTTCGACTATGACCTTTAAACAAAGTGTTTACTTGGCCCTTTAGTGCATGGTGTCTACAAAAAGATCATCTACAAGATGGAAAAAAATCAAGGCCCTCCACACCCAGCAAGCTTTATGAAGGGTTCCAGGGGAACCCAAGCAAGACGAGCAGCTGCAGCCCAGCTGCTGCAAAACAAGAGAATATCAGTTCGAATCTTGTACGACCAGCTTAAGCATATCAAAACCACACCAGGAACTTAAAGCTTGCATGAAAGTGTTAATAAATTATCCGTGGGCAAGCACAATGAGGATTTCCGTATTTTCTCAGAAGATATAACAATATTCATTAGTTTACTAAATCCCGTATCTCCATCATCTATCTATATACAGTGGCAATAAAAAAATTCGATCATTGTGGAGATCGTAGCTCTCAAACTATACTCAGTTTTGGAATATCAAAACTAACCCTACCTTCATAAGTGATGGTTAGGCATGTAGAAAACGGCAAAATAACTTCGCGCCACTTTACTTTAAGAGGTAGGCCTTTCTTCTGCAACAAAAAGTAAACTTCATAAAACTCTTAACTGGTTATGTAGAACTTATAATGACAAAAGGGATAGAAAAATGAGTCGCACTTACGTATTCATTTAAAGAGTTATCACTAACTAACCTTCCGGCAGCAAATAAGCAGCACAAACATAATAACCGATAAATATAGTACGTAAACCGAGTGTTGGCTGAGATGTAACATAAGAATAGTTTGGGAACATCCAGTCATTAGTTTCTGTGGCTCAATACAAATATTTTTAGCAGATTTCTGATCTTGTTAAAAAGTTCCGTAATGTTTCGTTACAATGCACTAAAGATTTGTTTCCAGCACCTGTACTGTAAAAATGTAGATTAAGCCGTACGTAGAAAATTGTGCTGAAGGAGGAACATAATTTTGGTTTACGTACTTTCGATGTAATTACCATATGAATGGGCTACTATCCTCTCATCAACTTCGTTAGGAACAGATGCTAAACTCTTCTTCAATGCTCTTCTTCAAAGATCCCATTCTTAATAGTCAAGCATTTTTGCTAATCCCCCATCAGTACTCTGCCCGAAAAGCGAGAGCTGCGGTCTTTTCCGAAGCTTCTTTCTGAGATAAACAAACAATAAAGGTTGGCTGCAACATTTCTCGGTTTTTAGACGTGGCCCTCTAAGCGTTAGTGTGTACAGGAAGCAGCGTGCTATTATTTGGTGCTACGTGTCGCACAGAAGTTTTCTTTAAACCCCTGGACCTTTCAAGCCCCTTTACACTTCTCATAAAATACATTGTAGACATAAAAAATATATTTGATGTCTACAATGTCATATAGACATCAAATATATTATATTGTAGAATATATACAATATACCCTTAAAACCCCTAAGAATAATCTCCATACATTACACTCTTGTTTTATGTCAGTCACAACAGTAACTTTCTTAATGTTGTTACCACACTCTCCATTTGCCTTCAGTTCATAGAGATAAGTGGTAACATCACTGAAAACGCCATAAACTCTGCAAGAGTCACTTTTCGGAATGAGGAGAATCAGTAATAGAATTAGTTTGGAACTATCAGTCCAGTTGGTAAACTATCTGGGATGTGTCAGTTTTTCTCAAAAAATCGATTTTTGATTAAAACAAGGAGGTAGAGGTTAGTTCAAGAGTCAGTCAGCACCTTGCAATACCTATTAACCCGTTTGAAGTGACCGTGGAAAGGAAACCTGCAATCCCCTCAGGTTAACTCAACTAATATGACAAGGTTCCGAATGTTATGCCGTAAGCCCCTTCTGAATCTTGAACTAACCATTACCTTCCTTGTTTTTAATACAGAAATTGATTTTTAACAAAACTTGATAAATACTAGCTGGTTTACCAACTGGAATCAAAGTTATAATTTGTGTTTGTTACTGTTCCACTACAATCTACCACTACTGTTGTAGAATGTAGACTTCATGGGATTTACAAGGCATTTACCATTGCAATATAAGAAACCGTAGACATACAGATCGTATGCTGATGGCCTTTGGAGAACTATTTGTGAAGTTTGCCACAAAAGCAAGCATGTAGCATTTTTTTGACGTTACGAGGTGAGAAACGTAAAGGGCTTGAAAGTTTCAGGTATTCTACGAACGCTCGTATAGAACACCGAGCACCAAATAATAGGTAAATAATAGCACGCCACTTCCTTACATACTGATGCTTACAGGGCCTCGTTTAAAAATAAATATTCATTGGAGCCATACTTTATTTATTGATAAACTCGGAACAAAGCTTCTGAAAAGAACTGAGTTCTCATTTTTCTGGTTGGTGTGCTGATGGGAGATCAGCCAAGATACTTGATTTTAAAAATGAGACCACTGAAGAAGAATTGCCCATCAGATATTGAAGGAGAAGGCGACAGGATACCAGTTCACATTTGTCATATAAATATGTCATATAAATATGCCATTTTTTCAGTTCAACAGCGAGTAAAGTTGTTATTTCTGCTACTGACAGTGATTCATTGTTAATTCACTGTTAATTAGAGTATGAGCATATAAAATCTAAGAATTGTTAAATAAATACAGATGCAAACCTATTTACGTTGCCTTTTGGACTTATATGTCAGACTGCCTGAGCATCTGACAAAGGGTGAGGTCCTACCGCTGAGCCATAGCAACACGGCCGAAATTAGAGACTGGAGTGTGTATGTTAATATGTATATAAGCACGTGTTAAATGTTGCCTATGGACGTTTCCTTAATAGACCGTGTGAATACGGCTGAGTAGTAGGGCCTCGGCCTTTGGTTGCAAAGGTCGTGGGTTTGATTCCCCACTCAGGCATTCTGATATATAAGTCTGAAGGCAATGTTCGCATCTATATTTATTTAACTCTTGTTGAACCTTTGGTTTTCCGTCTATAATCTAAGAATTGTTTTAGAACAACAGACGAGCCTAGGACGATCCGACTCTGCTGTGAACTTAGCGAAACCAAGACGTAAGAGACTCTTAAAAATACATAAAAGTCGATATTACACTAACCTAGCCTAGGTACGTAGTACAAAGTATATCGGATGCACTGCAGGCAGTTGTTCCGATCTTTATCCTATCATCGAATATGAATTCTACACACTAAGTAGCGTTTATTGTACCAAAAAATTGAATAAAAGTATAAGGTGGGGTTTAAAAAATGGGATAACACCAACGAGAAAACAAATTAACGGTGGGCAATTCAGCATAATCATATAGATAATCAGCATGTCGTCCACTTCTGTAATGTTTTAAAAAAATAATATACCATATCATTTTGTCTCCATCAAGAAACATTTGAATGAATCCTACTGAGTCAGGTAAAAGAAGAAAAATTGATTTTGGTTTCATGTCTAAAGTATTCGTTACTAATTCGTTGTATTTGGTCGTTCTGAAAGAAAGACACACAAGTCGCAAATACGCTACAACACAAATGAACTTAACAAAAAAAAAGCAGCACATATTTCCCAAAGAGAATTCGGGAAACCGACGTGTCATGATGGGTGTTCGATTCCTTCAAGCAGTGCCCGAATTAACTTGATAGAAAGGAAAACTTGACCCTGCAAATTCTCTGATACACTGTCGTTGAGACATGCGTGTGATTCGTTTGTTTCCCAGAAAAGTGGTTATGTAAGGTAGCGTGGCTTGGCATGAGAAAAGGTCCACCTAATGCTTAGGGGATATTTAAAAGAAAAAGTCCTTAAAAGCATACAACTTCCATTACTGGAGAGAGCGTATGAAAATCCGTAATGATCAACCACTAAAACTCCGTTGTTGGTAACCGAATTATCCCAATTTTTTTTATGTCGCTATGTGCTTAACATGTTACTAATTAGCCATAAATCGCTGGACAAAATATTAAGGAAAATTAGAAATTACTAATTATTTTTTTTTCTTATATATTTGCAAGGAACAAAACGCAACAATTTCCAAACGGGTCCCAGGAGTGGTTTTGGTACCCCACCCATTAAAAACACTCCAAAACTCACATGTTTACAGAATAATGTCAGCTACTAGCACCGGCATATGGACTAACTGCAAGCTCTGCTTCCTATTATGTATAATGCCCGTATGGATTCGCTTACATTATTCTGGAAACCCCGAAAACACACACGCTAATAATTATACTGGGTGTTTACACATATTGATGAGTTTGCATGGCTGTTGTGGATGTTGTGCAGATGAATTTACGTATTTATGGTAATGGTGAACGTATAAAGGTAAAATAAACACGGATGCAAACCTATTTACGTTGCCTTTTGGACTTATATGTCAGACTGCCTCCAGTGGGGAATCAAACCCAGGAACTTTGAAATCAAAGGCCAAGGTCATACCGCTGAGCCATACGGACACGGTGGTAGAACCTTGGCCTTTGATTTTAAAGGTCCTGGGTTCGATTCCCCGCTGAGGCAGTCTGACATATAAGTCCAAAAGGCAACGTATATATGTTAGCATCCGTATTTATTTAATCAATCTCGAGCCCATTGGCTTTCCGTCCCGTTTGAATTTATAAAGGTAGTTGATTTGTTAGTTAGTTTAGAGAATCCCCGTATCTTCCTATCTCCTGCACACTCTTATCTGATTTACACTGTTAAAAATTAATTAAATTGTTCTGAGTGGCACTAAGTTTTGCAAATACAAGTATAATGTATAATACATGTACACATGTTTTTTGTATACATGTATAATAATGTATAATCTGTAACTCGGCACTTTTTTTACTTAAGCAAAGGTGCTGTGGTCCAAAAAAAAAACGTGTGCCGAATTTTTTAAATAAAATAATAATTAATTAATTAAATACTCGTACAAATATTTTAAACTTTAATATGGAAATTGTGAGCGGTTCATTATAATATACAATAAGCCAAGAATAATAACCATTAAATTCAGTAACCGTTTTTCATTACTTTCGAGTTTCAAGCAAAGAGCGGCTTTCGATTAGCAAACTTGCAACTTATAACCCAATGTTCAATGATGACTTTTCTTTTTGTCAGTTTGTAGGTCGGTGAGTTAATGATATGCTTCTGTCGGTTTAATTCGATTTTGATGCTAAGAGCGAGTGCCAAAACCAAGTTGTTCTCCCAGTCAGCCTAAAGGTCAAGTTTCCAATTTTTTTTAGTGTCGAGAAGACACCAACAAAAAATCAGCTTCTTAACAGCTTCGTAACTGTTAGGTCGTAATGTTATAAAGCTTGGAAAATTATGTCTGGTGATTGTGACATTTACCCAATGATCAATATGCGTGAGTAGTCATTTGTTAAGTCAGAAAGGCAGACATTTTGAATTTAACGGAAGTAATACGAATCTCTTTTTCTTTAATGACCGCCAACCACTTTGAATTATTCACACATTTCTTCTTCGGATTCCAAACTGAATTTTATTTTTTGTGCCTGTCTGCAATTTTAAATTACTTACGAATTTTTTTTCGGCATTCGAAATAAATGTATTTTTTTAATCATATCAGCTCGCTTAGACCGGAAATGACGTCATTAATATGCCCAGACTGGAAGTCGGCCATGACACCGGAAGTCAATGCTCACTGTGGCAGCTCCTTATGTAAGCAAGGCCCACTGGGGTGTCCTTGAATCACACACTAATTACTTGTTCATTTCATCTTAAAGGAAATAAATGGATTTACAATTTTCTGGAGACTGGTCGACGAAAACAAGTAAGTTTCAGAGGCATCTTACATATTGTAATGATGCTTACTTTTTTAAGTATACACACTAATGGAATGAATTACCTCTATCACACGGCAAGGTTAGGATCACCGCAAAGAATTGTTATACTACGTGCAACTATGAAATATTGAAAAATACACATGAAAACCGCCTAAATGACAGCTTAAATTAGGTATCCGATGTCTAAGTAAAGGCCCATTTTTACACATATATTTAAGAAACTACAAAGTGGGACCTAAGTCAACTTTAGCATTATTGAACATTTCCTCTGCAATCAATCAATGGTTATATATTAATACAAAATGTATGGTGTATATAATATAAACCAATGGTTAACATAATATAAATCAATTGTTTTATATTAATTTTACGACTTCCACAAATTGTTATTATGCTGAACATTTTAAAACGTTCCAATCGTAATATTGCCGAATTACTTTTAGTGTGTACATATTACATACTGCCTCTTAATCATAAATTTGTATTTATTTCAAATTGTGATCATACCGATATGGAGGTAACACCTATCAGTGTTCTAGAAAAATTCATTAGGCTCCATAACTCGTCTGTATTTGAAACAATATCAGTTTCCAAATAATACAGGAGTTGATTACCGCATTGCACGGCCCCTGGAAGGTTTATTTTCTTTTTCTCTGCTGCCTGACGTAGCTCTTCTGTTTCTTGACCACAAACTGTGAAAGAACCAACATCAAATTGCTCGATTGTGAAAGCATTGACATCAACAGCCACTGGATACTGTAGATAATATGTAATTCTCTCAAACACTTGATAAGCACTGGCTATGAGACAGAACGCAAATGCAATTGTTTTAAAGACTCGCTTCTTCCACGATACACTTTTATCTGTAACAGCGTGCCATAATGGCTTAGTTCTGTAGTAGTTTATTGAGGAGGAGATCAATTGTACTGTAATTCCACGGATTCGTCTTGTCATAACGGCTTCCATTCTGAATCTCGTCTTTTTCAAAAATCATCAATTCGCAAGGAATTCTGAAATATGACAAATTTTCCAGCATTAATTTCTAAATGATTTAATGGATCTGTTTTTAAATCACAATTCAAACAGTGCCTGTGAGACTTGTTCTTCTCATTCGAGTGACCATCTAACTATATAAACACATGAAATTTCTTCAGAATTTTACGAAATTTCGAAACAGTACCAATATTTATGACCAAACCAACCTTTAACAACAATGAAGATAAAATTCAAAGTACAAGCCAGGTTAAGAAATAGTATTCTTCATATTATGGGGTAGGGCATTACTAAAATTGGTTGGGTATGGGTGTTATAGCATTGTACGTTTTAATGTTAATAGTTTATCAATCATATCTCTAACACTAAAAGTTTCAAAAATTAATACTTCAAAGGTAGAAATTATTCGTAAGTATAAGTCGCCAGGGAAAACTTGTAAAATTTTATTACCTATAAAATGGTACAGTGCGATGCTAATGCAGAAAATCCGGCAGGAATACGATTTTTGCGAGCTGGATAAATTGGATAAAGGTAGTAAAGGCTATGTAGAAAAAAGACCTACCCCCACCAATAATATACCAAGGTTTATTCATGGCTTTTAAACTAGTTGTCTTGGCTACCTTGGTTATTCACATCTACAGTAAAACCCCGGGGTATAGAGTTAGTAATTTGGTGCGACAATATTCGTCGGTCGTTAACTACTTATATAAAGGACATGAACATACCTCGTAACACAGTATGTGATAAAGTCGATAAGGTTAATTTGAGCATTTTCATTGGCTGTCATAATGATGAATTTTTCTTTGGTGTGTGCATCACATGCCAACTAGGCGCATTATACAGGGTAAGGCAAAAGGCTGCTTACACGCAAACTGCCGTCATAGTTGTCCTATGTTAATTCTGAAGAGATATTTGTAATGGCTAAGCCAATGAAGACATTTTCAATAACCTTGAAAACAGCATTCAAGGTTATCCACATTTTATCTTCCTAACGGCACAGAAGTGAATTGAAAAGTTCTACGTGAGCATGAAACATGGCAAACTACGAAAACAGATTGAAAATCGGAACATAATTACAATTTAATAATAATAATAATTTGTCACGATAGCAACAGGTCTGGCAAGGACCCTAAGATCGCTAACAGCCAGCCTAAATTAAAAACAGAAGACAATTAAATGTAATGAAAGAGGTCGGCCGGCAAGGGAAGGTGAGGGGATTAGGTGTTGGGACACGAATGCCTTACCACCAAGGTTAGACCTGCCAGGGACTCTAAGGCCCCTGATGGCATCGTCAAACGTGTTGGACACGGGACAATAGTTACGAGGAAAACATAATAGCAACAATATCTTCCCTGAACGTTTTAACTACCATGCAATGAAGCTTAGGGGCAGCCTTTACAAGCCAATGCATGAGTACCGAGCCTTTACTGCCTCAATGAGTGCAGTTAAATTTTAGATTCCAGTAAACGTTTTTTTTTGCCAAACCCTAATGCTTTTTTGAGTGATTTCAAGCCCGGTCGCAACAATCGGCCAGCAATGAAAAGACGCATTGTAGTTAAGAATGCCCTAACTTTCATCCAAGATGGGAAAACCCTGGCCATTCAAATACCCGTACTTTTTAACAGCTTCATAAATTATTATGGCATTACGGTTTACTTCCATTAAAGGGTAAATTACAAGTTTATGGTGAACAGGAAGCAATTGATAAGATGAATTTGCGTCACTTCCTCATTGTCAGAGGTGGATTTATATTTCTGCCACTTAGGACTGTGTAGATACTCCCCCCCCCCAATCCAGCCCAAAAAAGTGCTTTCATCGGCTTTTTTTCAGGAAAAACGTTTCAGGAAAAATGAAGGATAACCTACGATCAGAATACGCCGAAAATAAAGTGGGCGGGTGGGAAAATAGGGAGGGTGCATGGTTTAAATAGTTTGGGTATTTGTACACAGCATAAATAAACTTGTTTTTCGTGGTGGGGGCGGGGGCGCGGAATTTTACCTTGCAGTAGTAAGCTAGTTTTAAAATTATTCGAAAGTACATGTACCGACAGGAAGACAAGACATAAATAACAGCAGGGAGGGAGGAGGACTGCTAAGGAAAAGAATGAAAAGAAAGATGCTACAAATCTTTGAAAAAATCTATTTATTCGATGTTTTCTCCAGAGCTGTTTTCTTGATGATGCTATACATTTCACAAAGCAAGAAAAATAATTTACGCCTTAGCAATAAAGTGGTCGTACGTTTTCTAGTACCAGGGGGTCGTAAAGTTGGGTATAATTTTCTGATCCCTTCTCAGAAAAAAAATATTCATTTTGGCATACAAATGCTGGCACCTATAAACTATGCGGTACCTTCTTTTATGTCACCCACCCACCTTACTTTTAGAGTATCCTAATCGTAGGTCTGCATTTTTCCTTAATTGTATTTCCTGGAAAAAAACCCACAAAGCACTTTTTTGGTGCAGGGGGGGGGGAGGTGGAGCAAAATCTGAGCAGTACCAGGTGACAGAAACAGAAATTCACCTCTACCAATGAGTGAGTGACGCAAATTATTCTTGTCAGTTTCTTCCTGTTCAGCATAAAACTGTAATTTGCTCTTTAATCGAAAGTAATCTGTAATACCATAATGATTTATGAAGCTATAAAAAAAATGCGGGCATTATTCGTAAATGTGAATGTGCAGGGTTTTTCCGCCTTTGGAAATGAAGTGTGGTCATTCGAAACAACAATGCGTTTTTCATTGGGCAATTGTTGCGACCGGGCTGGATGTGACTCAAAGGGGCATCAGCTTCGGATAAAAAATAATAAATGTAAAATCAGGAAAAAATTAAATACCGAACGTGACTTTCTGTGTTGTGAATGATGACTCAATACTTTAAGACTAATCCGTATCATACTTCTTTTATTGAATCCGGAACAATCTATATACTTATTTGCCTTAAAGTAGGGGAATAAGTAGGGGAAGGGGATTAAGACGCTTACAACGGGGGAGGGGGAGGCAGACCAAACAATAGCGGAGTGTGGGGCGGGGGTTGCTGGGGGTTTGAGGGGGGGGGGGACCGGAGGGCATTTTAAGTCATGCTACCCAGTAGAGTATTTCGCTCGTGCATGCACAGATGATCTGCGCGGGTACAGCTAGCACTCACTTATGTGCACTGATTGACGCTGAAAAGACTCGGATCAGAATATGTGCACTCGCTTGTAGAGGCAGCCCCTAAGCATCACTGCATGGAAGTTAAAACGTTTAGGGAAGACATTGCTGCTATTTTGTTTTCCTCGTTAACTGTTGTAATAATACTCCAAATGAAGGTAGGAGGAGGATGGGCGGGGGGAGGGTGGTATACATTTTATGACGGTTAGGTGGAAGTCGGATGGAATAGTTTTTCCCAATGGGCCGTAGCCTGTGAGATTGGTAAAATATAATTAATGAAATGTATGATTTGACTTGTGAAAATTTCGAAGACTACTAGGTGGTACTCAGTCTTATGGTGTTTTTCAAAGTTTAAGATTATTTAAGACTTTTTTAGGAGTTTAGGAATTTAGGATTATTTAAAACTTTAGGATTATTGAGTTTTGGTTTGTGGCAGATTTCTTTTTGGTAAAGGTAAAGGGAACTTGACTCCTTGAGGCATTTGAGGTCAAAAACATAGTTGGTAAACCTCTACTTGACTAATTCGGAGGGGAGTTATTTCCAGTCGCTGGTTTCATTTGCTATTTTCACGCAGCATTTACTACCAGTTAAATAGCTATATAAAATATTTAACATTTTCTCTTGTATTCCATGTTTATCAATTTTTTCTAGTGAGAGTTTTCCAGAGCATTAAAAGCTTTTTTTTTTATATCTAGATTAAGAGTACACCTATATGTTTACTTTCATTTAGTGCTCTCTTATCGTTATTATTTAACGTTAATGTAGTTGAGTTCATTAATAGGTCCACCTCCTTTTCTGAACCCGTATGGTTGTCATTATTATGATGTTTCTAAAAATACTATTCAATTTTAACTGTCAGAATGGCGTTACCATTTTTTTGAGGGTGCAAGGTATGGTGGAAAACAGGTTGAATTTGTCTCAAATTTCGAGGTTCTTTAGTGCTGGGGTGAAGGTGTGTTGGTACGGAATGAAAACTTTAGTTGAAAAGTTGGTTTAGATCTTGTTTTTTTTTTCATACCATTCAGTTCATGTGTAGCGAAGCACAGTGGGTTGTGTGAATCTGTTCTGTAATTACTTATGTCTGATGAAGTTAATTTCTTGTGCCAAGAAATTTCTTGTGGTCAAAATTTCTTGACACATTTGATAGCCTACATCTAAAAAACAGTCTGAGAGCTTCCAACGTGTTTCTGTAAGGCCAACGACAGTGCCAGAGTTCACGTGTAAGGAAACTATTTACCGTTATAGAATAGGTGAGCATGTTGGTGCGATTACGAACAAAGGGAAATAAATAGTAAAATGGTTCTCTTTCTATTGTTCCAGTCAGAAGTTAGGAGCAGTTTCACTAGACTAACGTTTTGCTGACTTTTAGCCTGTTCATACTTTATTACGGAATGTTCAACCTACGATATTGTAAACGTTCACGAAGTAACAGAATTGGAGTCAGGATAAAAAAGTCATTGATCCGACACCACATTTAGGGGAAAAAAATACTTTAATAATCGCTGTAATTTTTAGTCCCCACATGATGGAGGTTTAACGAAAGAACTTGATAAAACCAAACCATATTTAAAATATTTCAATATTTAAGAAAATTATAAGGAAAGGCACTCTCACACTCGTCACACACCAGTCTGTATTCAAAGACTCCTGAATAAAAGGCTACTTAAGTGCAGCCAAAAAGTCAACTATATTACAGTTTATGGAAGTCAAGACTATATGATTGGTAGTCGATCTATTTTTTAAAATTCTGCGAAACTAACAGGGATTCAAAGTTCTGTAACCTAATAGCAAACCACGTCGATATGGAGTTTTTTGAGTGCTCCTGAAAGTACCATTGAGATTGCCTTTTAAGCATGAAGGGTGGGAGGGGGGGCTTGGCTGTAACAGCGCATCATTTTCTAGTAAACACTACTTCGTTAATTTGCCTACATTTTTGCATATTATAACAAACCATGGATAACGTTACAAT